>SNQJ01S0043442.1:2540-22615 GCA_010110895.2 Picea sitchensis | reverse complement strand
TAGTTGACTTAGGGAAAGGTTTGACTCTCATTGAAAGATTTGCATTTGCATTGTTGCTTGCCATATAGGCTAGTTTCCCCTCACCTTTAACAAACTAAAATTAACTCCTAGAATTCATCTAATAATTCACATAGTAACTTGGGTCTACCCCCCTTGGCTTCCCTAGGAGTAAGCCTAGATAGAAGAGGTTCAAGTCAAAGTGACAGCGTGGGCTTTGAACCTAGGCATTGTGCCTCCGAGGACACACTAAGTGAGCAGGACTTAGCTCACGTTTGCAAGTGTGTATTAGGACGACAACAAGCTCTTAGCAAACAAATGTTATTTATTGCTGATGTTACAAAAGTTTTCTATAACCACTGAATTTTATTTTAATTTGCTGCATACACACTTGGAAAAGTGGCTTAAACTAAGAAATTTCATCTAGCAATTGCATAATGTTGTACATGTTGAAGGCTTAATTTTCATGGTAAATTGCTACATTTCTGAGTACTATTTCTTGCTGTTGTTGCAAAACATTAATTGTTGTTGTACACTTGTTTTACTACTGTAATTTGCAACAACCAATGCATTTATTGATCATCTAGTGTCTAAGAGATCATCTTTGAGATTTATGTCTTTGTAATTGTCTATATTATGCTTCAAATTGTTTATTGTCTCGTATAGGTGAAACAATTACCTCGTTACCTTTCATTTCCTCTCTTAGACCTAGACCTAACCATCAGGTGACCAAGATAGGGGGTTGTAGGCTCGACTAATCTTGCTATTTGTTCCCTCGAGGTCACCAGAGAAGCCTCCCTTGTGGTGGACCTCTTTCCATCACTAAAACGAGGGAAGTCTCTACTTAGGTGAAAGTGGTAGAAACTTCCAATTGTTACACAAGATTGGGATTTTGTGGAGGGCTTTGCAATTGCACAAGTATAAATCCTGTGATAACATTTTTGTGCCATTGTTGGAGAGGATTGAGTCATTCTTCCTACGACATCCTTTGGTAAGCTAACCCCAAGGCCTTTCTCCTTAAGCTTACCTGGCGACTCCACTGATGGTGGAATCCCTGACTTACCTTTGATGATCCAAAGGAGATCATTCGATGACTCCATTGAGATGTTTTGAGCTGTCATCCTATTCCCAATTTTTGTAAGATTGCATATTTTCAAGTAATGGAATATGGCACCATGGTCACTTCACGAAATGTTTCTCTCTGGATATTAATGATGTTCCTTGATACCCAAATCATTTTTCTCCAAATTGGGGGGATAATTGTCCAAAATTTGATGGAGACCCATCTTTAGCTATTGCTCATGTTGTGAAAGTCTTAAAGTATGTTTCAGAGATAATGTGACATATCAAGATGTGCTACTAAGATTGTTTTTGTTATCTTTGGGAACGAGACAAAAGAATTGGGTTTAGCATACTCAATCCGAAGAGTATATCCTCTCTTACAATCTTCATCGAAGAATTTCTCAAACAATGGAACCCGAGAACACAAATATATGAAGATATTCTCCACAATCTCATAGTGGCCCTCCAAAGGGAAGGGTTATTTTCTAACCCTGTTGAGGAAGATGAAGATTCCATTAAAGACAACGAAGATTTGATTAAAGAACGAGAGCCTGAAAGGGTGACTCATGAGGAAGATCACCAAATACACGAAGTAGAACATAAGTTTCCTTGTGAATCTGCTAAAGAACATTTTGATGAAACACACTATGTTGAAGATCTAATCCACGAAGAGGCCCCTCATGAAGATGAGACATTGATATTTGCTCCTCTATTTAATGAAGCCATTCTATTTAATGAAGCCATCCAAGCTCCCATTCCTCCTGCACATGAAGAGAATGTGCTAAGTTATACTCCTTTCCAAGTTTTTGATGTTGCTTCATTTCATGATTTGGAAAGTGAAGAGGTTCTAGAGGAGCCCTTGGATGCATTAGACTCTTCTTGCTATAATAAAGGTGATGATGTGATTGAAAATATTGATGATTTTATACATGTTGGGGAACAAAGATGGGATATGAGTTGTTTCAGTTTTGATGGAGATCCTATCTATGATGTTGAGGGTTGTCATCAGAGAGAGAATATAGAATTGTTGCCTTAAGAACAACCATATGTATATGCTAATAATACAGATGTTTGGCAACTTGAAGATGACATGATCACCAACTTGTTCCAACCCCCTAGGGATGACTTATTGCAACACTCTCATGATGTTTCCTGGTCATATCTTGAAAGGTTTGATACACGTTCTTTAGAGCTCTTGGATTTATTCAACGAAGATTATTTTCAACCATCGTTATGCTCTAACTTTGATGAAGATGAGACCATTATTTGCCCAAAACAGGATTTCCATGACTAGAGTTTTCAACCTTCTTCTTTTTCATCTTGTTGTTCCGCTAAAGATATGGTTGGAAGTTTTCCTCCTGATGGTGATTTGCTTATGGGGCAAAGTCATTTTCAACCTATGGTTTGTTGCAAAGATTTTCAGTTTCACATAGAAGACCAACAAACCCTATGTTGTGAACATAATTTTTTCTTGAGATCTTCGCCCATGTCCAAGTCTTCATCCATCCCATCCTTGGGTGATCATCAGGCATCCTTTAGATTTATTTTCGTTCCATCCCAAGCCTCGGGGAGTGATGGGAGCCAGGGCAATCAACCTTCAGAGCCTTTGAGTCAGCCTTATGAGCCTTTATCTTGTCACAACCCTATTCAAAGATGGATTGAGAAATCCCATGGGAATGTGTCTTGGCATAATTTTGTTCCTCTCTCCCACCCCCATGAGTTCGATTTCATGTCTTGCTCTCTTATGATGAATATCCCAACTCACAATCATTTTGTGCTTGACTTGTCTTTGATTTGGTTTATTTTTAAGCACAAGGGTAAAATTTTTGGATTTGAGGAAACACTAGGATAGATTCAATGGTTATATGATTATACCTAGCGTTTTAGTTGACATGTAGCATTAAGGTAGGTAGGTCATTTGCATCCTACATTGCATTTGTATATATGTTGACATATTATGCATCCATGTTAGGAACTTGCATCGTTCATTGTATCATTCATTTATAGTTGCAGTGATTTTTTTTCCTTTCTAGCATGATTTTCTGATTTACTACTAACCCCGGTGGATCACATCCATCGGCTTGTACTTCGAAAGTGTTAGTTTTGTTAGAATTGGGTGTAGGATTGCAGGTGTTAGACAATCAGAGATGTTGAATTTCCCATGCGGTCTACGGTGAGAACATGTCCCCATGTTGGAACTAGATGTTACCCCCCCCCATGCCTAGGGGTGACTAGAGGAGATCATGTCTCATGGCCCACAATGGAGACAATGATCTCGACCATGATGATGATCAACATGTCCACAGATAACAACCCAACAATCCACGTCAGATTGCCTTTGTACTACGGATTAGCCAATCTCATCACATCTAGTCAACTCAGTGTATGGGAGATGGTAAGCCAACATCACCATGAGGTATGTTAGTCCTTCTTTCAGGTGAAGTGTTGTGCTTAATTTACTAGGCATGTGGATGAGGATCATTGGTTGAAGTTGGATAATGGATCAATGGCTCACGAAGTTATCTTAGTTTGCTTTTTCACCTTGGTGGCCAACTTTTGTGCCCTAGTCTCGTGTTGTCACCGCCCAGGGAAAAGGGGTACTACTGGGGGCCCTCACTAGGACGTTCCGTTCCCCGCCATACCTAACACTTTCCATTTCGGAGCCTATCGCAGTGCACTAAACTTTGGTAATGGGTCATGGTCCATTCTATCATGAGAAGAGGGGTTGAAGGCCCAAAGGTTGATTGCAACAACTGCTAAAAGAATAAAAGAATGATGCTAAAGAAAGAAAGGAATCATAGCAAAGGACTCTCAAAAGATAGTCCAAACTTGAGCTCTACCCTTTCCGCACTTGCCCTAGTCCCAAACAATGATGCTATAGCTTGAAACCTAATAAAAGGGAACTTGCAAATATTATAAGAGGACAAATAAAAAGGTAGATAAATGGGTTTGGAAAAAATAGCTCTTAGAAAGTGGTAACTCAAGAGAAAGCTCGCCCTCCACAAAGGCACTCATAGAAATGGGCTTAAATGACACCATAAGCCATGAAGTAAGTCCAACACGTACCAATATCACACTTACTCTTGAAGGGTTCTTTTCTTTCACTGTTTCCCTCAGGACATATCCCTCTACCTGGGTCTTTTCTTTCATTGTTTTGGTTGGCACACCTAATAGGGTTTAATAAAGGCCCTCCCATATTCAAACTTGCCAACTTACATAAAGTCTCGAGCTGGTGTGATACTTGAAGGGGATACTGAAGTGAATTATTCATGTGGCTTATATCTTAAGTAACAACTTACTTTGCATGATTTAAGGACTACTATATCTTATGAACATTGGTTTACTTGCATTCATATTCTATTTTGATTTGGATGACTCTGACATGGTTCTTTGAAGGATGCCCCAGGATTTCACCCAAAAAGTTGTGCCTTTATTGCAAGATTTGGCATGTGTTATGCAGAGCGGTGAGTCACCGAGTGATTTGACACATTTAGAGATGGGCTCTCACATCTTCGGGACCTTGGACTGTTATGGCACAAGTTGTAGGTTGGGCAAAGCCCGACCCAACCACCAATTGGCGACAACTTAGAGAGCACCTATCCATTGTCACCTTAGGCAGGTGTTCCCGTAACTTTAGAGGTGAGGTGGTCACCTCAAGGGGGAATCTCGATGACCCTAGGGGGGATTGAGATGGAAAATAGTAAGTATGAATGGATGTCCCTAGAGGTCAATTCTGTATGGTAGGAAGAGCTTGGAAAAGGGTCTTGGGAAGGTTTAAGGGTTGCCAAATGAGTTGAGTGACCTGCCGAGAGTAAAGTACCCGTCGGAGACACAATGAAAACCAAGGATACTTGTAAATTGTAATATGTTAGTTGGACAAGCAAGTTAAGCTTGTTCTCCCTAATTGCAGCAAAAGTAAATGATATATATCAGCTCATTAAAAGATAGTAAAGGCTGCAATATAAGTGCTAAGAATATGATAAAATAAACAATAGAAAAGCTAGTGAAAGCTAGCTCAACTCAACAATGATTAAGCAATACTTTAGCACAAAAAGCAAGGCTGAAACAAAATCTTGCTGCAGTGATATTTATCGGCCTTATGGATGTAGAAAACCAAGCTTAATAGCAGAAAAATCAGCCAATGAAAACCACCCTTAACTAGCTCAACAAGTGCGCTAGGCTTAGTAGAGGGTTAGGACAAAGTTAGGGGTTAATCCTAGGGTTAGTTTAGGAGTTATTAGGGGTTAAAGGATTAGTTTTTCTGCAGCCTTATGGCTGTAGGTTAGTTTTGTAACAACAAGAAGAATTAATGGTTGAAAGGGGACACCTTAGTGAGGCAAGAGAGCCAAAGACTCAAGGAACAACTTCCAAAAGAGATAACTTTAAAACTTGAAAAATTCACGTTTACCAAGGAAGCAATTTATTTCTCCAATGCAACAAGTAATGACTAGTTCCTTTAATGATTGGGTTAATGGAGTCGAGAAAAGAAAGAGCTACAGGTACTACCTCATTGGGGGTGTAAATCCTCTTATTCCCCAAGGCAAGTAACTCTAGCTAGGGTTTAGGCTAAGAGAGTGTATGCACTTATACTTCTCTTAGCAAACCCTTGTTAAACCAATAAATGTGAGCATAAAATGATGGAGACTAAGGTGGGGGTGTATGCCCTTATACTTCCCACCTAGATCTAACAAATAACCTTGACTTGAATAACAAATGATAGTACAATGTAAAAAAAGCCTGACCAATTCAAGGAAAAAAGCTAAGACAAACCACCACAATAGCAAAGAAGAGCCTTCCAAGGCTAGCGCTGTTTGTAGTACGACTGCCGTTACACCAAAACCCGTAGGTGATTGGTAAACTCACCACCGCCAGATTTCAAGGATCCACGAGAGGCGATTAGTCCCTTGTCACGATACACCGGGGAGCGCTGACTACTTGCAATTTCGTGCAACAATCTCCCCCTCAGCGCGAGCCGAGTGTGTATCGAACTCGTGATCTCTAGCTTTGATACCAATTGTTGGTAGTATGGCTGCCGTTACACCAAAACCCGCAGGTGATTGGTAAACTCACTATCGCCAGATTTCAAGGATCCACGAGAGGTGATTAGTCCCTTGTCACGATACATTGGGGAGTGCTGACTACTTGCAATTTCGTGCAACAAGCGCATCACTTCCATCAACCAATAACCAAAGAGATAGCCATACATAAGAACACAAGAGAGAAACTAGCCAAAGAGAGCGAAAATTTCAGTCCAATACTTGTCACAATGGGAGAGTTATAATTCAAAATGAGATCTTATGATCTCTATTTATACAAAATTTCACTAAGATAGTTTGTCCACATAATTGTAGGGTAAACCACAAGACTAGGGGTCAACAACCCTAATCTCGCCCCTTTACACAAGAACACAAGAGAGAAACTAGCCAAAGAGAGCGAAAATTTCAGTCCAATACTTCTCACAATGGGAGAGTTAAATTCAAAATGAGATCTTATGATCTCTATTTATACAAAATGTCACTAAGATAGTTTGTCCACATAATTGTAGGGTAAACCACAAGATTAGGGGTCAACAACCCTAATCTCGCCCCTTTACACAAAGAATGTTAAACAATTCACTTAAAATTTACTTTTACACAGAAAGAAACCCTAACTTAAGGTGACGTCACCCCTTTAGGGGACGTTTTGATACTAGGAGCAAGTCGTTGGTGTCGGAGAAGTGTAGTTAGGCTTCCAAAAACCACATGTCAATCATCTAGGCCATTTCTTCATGGTCAAAGCCTCATTCTCCTCAAAACGTCTGAAATATCCCTGATCCAGCTGATCTGGATATCTACTACTGAACTACTGTTTTATCACTGAGATATGATACTCTAGGGGTTTCTGGATGCATTTGACTTAATGTGTGAACATGCTTGGTGATTTTCGCATGTGTGTTTCATTCATTTAGTGTTTTAGCAGTATATATATGATCCATGCGAAAGAAAGGACAACACAACTCACTGATATATATTATGCGGAAAAAGCAGGAAATACAATAATATGCTGGAAGTAGATATACTAGTCATCAGTTAGATCTCATGGATCATCACTGGAATACAAAACAACTAACAAGAAATACCCGTGACTAGAAGATGAAGGTTGATCTGTGCATGCACAGATAGATTGACAAAACACAGTTCCGGAAGCTCATGACCACTGCTGTAGATACTGGAAAACTTGTCCTGATGGAGATACTCGTCAGAATGGGATGGAAACTGTCCCAAAAGGAACACCTTGACCTCTAGACTGATCCTGGTAACTATCGGACTGAAGATCTGACCTTTGAAGCTTTGGATGTCACCCCTTGGGGGTTTGCACACCTCCTGGGCTGTGGGAGTGCGCCCTAGTGATCCCACCGGTGATGTATGACTCGAAACGATCGTCCTAGCCTCCTCTATAATGGGTCAGAAGGGTTCTCCCGGATCTGCTCTGGAATACCCCCTGGAACCCCAAATGTGCTTCCTCAAGAGCTGTGCCCTAACTGGCTATTTGTTGCGTTCTAGGAGATTCCACCGTCAGAAACTAATGACTGGTGGCTCAAAAGATGCGCTCTGGCTAGCTCTCAACTGGGTCGGAAGGAATCTACAAGATACTCCTCTGTCTCGTGTGACCACACAAACCCTCTCTCTAACTCTTGCGCCCTCACTGGTTGAGCTACGCAATCACTGTATTGGATCGCCAAAATAGCTCGGTGAAATACCTGGATGGTATCTCCGATAGGCTAGGGTGTGTCTCTCAACACCGAAACCGAGCAATGGTGGTGGTTTCCTCCAGAAATTCACAAAACAACAAGGGGGTCAATTTCCTCCTTCTTTGGAACTATCTCAACATCAAATCATAACATAATGAGGAATTAGGTCGAATTCCTCCCTTTATACTCTTCCCGATCTAATTCACCATTGACATCACTTAAGTTAGGCGCTTTTCCTTCTAAGGTGAGTAATTAATTAATTAAGTCCCCCCCTTAACACCTTTTCATTCTATTTATCCATTGACTTAGGCTTAAGTGACTTTTCCTATGCTTTTTGGCTTAATTCATCGTTTAGCCACCAAATCACCCTTATTTCTCCTCTTGTTCCCTGTTTGTTCCTGACTATAGTCTACGGGAACAAATAGACTACTAAGTCACTCCCTGCTGGCCTACTTTTGGGAACGGGACATCACGGTCCTCCCTTCCCAAGATCGCTTTTCCTCAAGCAACATCAATCCTGGGTGTTGCAAAATATGCTTTCCCTCCCATGTGGCATCCTCCATTGGAAGTCCGCTCCATCTAACCAAGCACTCCCTGATGACCTTGCTCCTCAACCTGCGCTCTCTCTGCTCGAGCACCTCCTCTGGCACTAGCTACAATTGGCCCTCCTCATCCAGCGGTGGCAACTCCTCTGAAATGCTGACCTGCTGTCCCACTGCCCTTTTAAGGCAAGAAGCGTGAAAGCCGTTATGAATCTTGCTATCCTTCGATAGCTCTACTCTCCTGATGACTCTGTCTGGCCCATAAAATTTCGGCTTCAACTTCTCTGCTTCGCTCCTCTTCAAGGAGGACTGTCTGTATGGCTATAATTGTAGAAAACCCAAGTTTCCTACCTTGAAACTACGCTCTACCCTCTGCCTGTCTGCATTGATCTTTTGCTAGTTTTGAGTTGCCTGCAAGTTTTCCTTCACTGCTTGCAGAATCCTCTGGCTCTCCTCCACCCAGTCTTTGGCCCCTAGGACCCTGCTATCCTCAAACACATTCTCCACAAAAGAGGGTGTGTCATATCCATACAATGCTCTAAATGGTGACATTCTGATAGAAATATGGTAAGTAGTGTTGTAGCAATACTCTCCCATGTGCAACCATCTCACCCATGTGCGTCGCTGCCCTCCTACATAGTTCCTCAAATACCCCTCCACCCATTTGTTGACAATCTCTGTCTGTCCATCTGTCTATGGGTGGTAGATGGTACTCGTGGAAAGCTCTGTGCCCTTCAACCGAAAAAGCTCCTGCCAAAACGCGTTGATGAAGCTCCCATCTCTATCATTGACTATCTTCCTGGGTAAGTTGTGCAATCGGAATACCTCTCTGAAAAACAACTCTGCTACCTGTATGGCCTTGTAGTCCATGGGTATGGCAAAGAAATGTGCAGATTTGGTCAGCCTGTCGACCACCACAAATATACAGTCCCTGCCCTGCACTCGAGTAAGGCCTATGATGAAGTCCATAGAAATGCTCTCCCATTTTTTCTCCGGAATGGGTAGAAGCTGAAGTAACCCCGCAGGGTGTGTCTGCTCGGACTTGTTCTGCTGACAAGTCATTCACTCCCGGATGTGTTTCAGTACATCATCCTTGAGACCCTTCCATGAGAATCTCTCCCTGATCTTCCTGTACATTTTGAAGTACCCCTGATGCTCGGCTGCAGGCGAATCATGACACACCTTCAAAATCTTCCCCTTCAAGGTAGATTCTGGAACCAAGTAGATCCGGTCCTTGTAGAAAATGACATCGTCTAGAACCAATATCTATCATCAACCGCCTGTCCATCCATCACCTCAGAAGCAAATTTGTTTTTGGAGTACTCCACCAACAAATGTGATTTCCAATCTGTGCAAATGTCCATCATTGAACACCCTGGTGGCCTCTTGGACAAGGCATCTGCTACGACATTCCTCTTTCCCTTGACATACTCAATGTCAAAGTCAAAGGCTTGGATCTTGGAGACCCACTTTTGCTGTCTCTCACTGAGGTCTTTCTGATCCAGGAAATAATTGAGATTGTTGTGATCAGTCTTCACTACAAATATGCTACCTACCAGATGTTGATGAATGCAGCTATGTGATACATTCTCCAGTTTACAAACCTGTGAGGTGTGGATCATTGCAGCTATGTGAAGCCTTTCTCTCAACTTACAAACATGAGAGAAAGCCCCTAAAAGAAGGGTACGTGGTTCCTTCTTGAGACAGAGCTAGGAACGTAGAGATGACCTCCTCCATTCAGAGAGAGAAGAACTCTAGATGATTATCCAATGGGAAAGGCAATTTGATGAGTTGGACGTGCTTGTGGCTGAGCACAAGGTAAACGTGTGAAATCCTAAAGTGCTGGGTGCATCATCATGGGAACATAAATGAAGATGATGTGTTAGCCTCCTCTGAGCAGCAGAGTTGACGAGAAAACTCCAGATGATTTTCTTGTATGAGACAGTGGGAAAGAAGATCTGTAGAGTGGACGTGCCTGTGTATGAGCACATGTGAACGTGTGTAGATCTGGTTCTTCTGTGTAATGCAGTGAGCGAGAGTTATGACATCCCTATGGATGTGCCCCTAGTGGATGAGCACTAGTGGGTGTATCAGATCCTTTGCTATATGTTGTTCAAGAGTCAGACTTGCTTGTAACCCTAATTGTTATGTACAGGGTACAAGTCGGCCCCACCTTAATGTGATTAATAATAAATGTAAAAGATAATTAATATTGTTAATATTAATAATAATAATAATAATAATAATAATAATAATAATAATAATAATAATAAATTATAAAGTGACTTAGAGAGGTTGGCCCTGTTGAGCCAATAGACGTCTTTGTTGATTTGACAAGTCTAATATAAGTAAGGGATGATACCCCATTGTGGAATCATATCATACTTGTGAGTTTGGAAATTTCAGCAAGTAGTCTTCTTTGGCAAAAGGTGTGCACCTCTCTTGGGCGCTAGAGTTCTAGGGTTTAAGCACCTTCTTGTGTGCTAGGTCTTTCTTGGAGGTGAAGGTCTTTCTCTTGAAGAATATAGCAAAGGATTTGGCTGGGTTTTCTTCCCTTGTTGAGAAGGGTTTCCCAGGATACATTTTGTGTTCTTGTGCATGGTGCTTCTTCTTGTGATCTTGATTGCTGCAACATTTATGGTTATGGTTAAATGAAAAAATGGAATAAAATTCATGCTTAACCTAGCCTATTGAAAAATCAACATGGTTTCAGAGCTTAGGTCTTGAAGAACCCATTGCACAAGCTACGAGCTTTTATCAACCATCTCTCCTCTTCTACAGAACCGTACGACCCTCCTAGGGTTTCCAGAAAATCCGTACAGCCTCCTTCTCAGTGGTGATTTAGCCCTTAATACTTGGACGTTGGGGCTACTTTTGGCATAGAAGAGTACGGCCTCTTCTAGTGCATCTCCTGAGACTCTCAGAGTGACATTCCGAGCATTTTGAAATTTTGGCCCTAGGGTTTCGCTAAATTCTGCAGAAATTTCAGAATTAGGGTTTCTGCAAACTCATTGAAGGAGCTCTTTAGCTCACTAGTGTTCTCCTATCTCTCAAAGGCTTATTGTTGGTAGTCATAAGTCCAATAAAACCTAAAAGTGCTAGCCTAGCCTAGCCGTTAGGTTTTCTAGCCTAGTTGACAAAGGGTTGTGAAGAATCTAAAATTATGATGAACAAAGCTATGATGGAAGATAAGCTTGATGGATCAAGCAACTTCAAAGTTCTCAAAAGACAAGACTTCAGAGGAAGACTTATTGTGGGTAATACAAAAGGGTTTACCAGAGACAACTATCAATGAATAGAAGAAAGATGATGTCAGGACAAGGAAGCCAATCACCTACTCAAAGGTCTTTTTTTGAAGGGCCAACTTCAAAATAACAAAGATGACAAAAGGTGACATTGTGACTATCTTCTTCATAAAGATCTCAGAGGATAGAGATCAACCAAGAGCCACTGGAGAAATCATATCAGCATCCTCAGGTATGCACTTGTATATATTATTTGTATCATTGTCATGAGTGAAATTGCAGGAGGAAGGAACCTTTGCTGAAGTCTTGGATCCAGAGGGATCTCAGTGCATTTAGAGAAACAACACACTCAAAGTAAAGACTCCAGGTTTGATTGTTGAAATTATCATTCCTCTAACCTATATTTCTAAAAGTTTGCTACATTACAAGTAGGTGTTGTAGCTGTGACAATTTTCCTTAAAGTGTTTTGATTCTAGAAGATGTACTCATTATTCTCCCTTAGGAGATATTCTTGTGTTGGTTCTGTTATCCACCAAGTTGCACTAGGATGGATTTCCAGCGAGTCGTCAAAGATTGAACATTTTCATGTTCAAAATTCAGAGTTCAGAAGTTCAGCCGGTCATTAAGACCAACCTTTTTCACGTTTCCATAAAAAATTGTAATAAGAGATGTTGCATGATGAACTTGTAAAAGGTCTTAGCCACCTAGTTTTAAGCATGAGTTATACTTTGGAGTGTTTTTTCACTTATTTATTATATTTTGCCGTTCAGACAATTTATAATTTATGAGTTTTTTCACACAATCCCTCCAGAGCCGGAGTATATGCCCATGGTTAGGCCTTAGCATGGATCTAAGCCTAGTGTCTAATGTATATTACCATGTTAAACATACTCCTAGAGTCTTATGGAAGTGTGCTAAGTCCCCCTTAGTTTTTTTTTAAATTTTTTCAGTTAATTAAAAAATTGTCAGAATTCGGCAATTTTTAATTAAAAAATAAAGATGTATTAAAAAAGTGGTACTAGGGGACTTAATATGCCATGGGGGTGCTCAGTTTTGGACCTAGAGCACCCATATTACCTAAGTACCCACTTGGTTGAGTACCCATATAAAGGCACTCTAATTTTCAAATATGAAATTAAAAGCTTTAGTTATTTTCCTAAAGCTTTTAATTTCATATTTGGAAATTAGAGTGCCTTTATATTGCTGTTTTGAAACAGTAGAAAAAGAGCCTAAGGATACAAGCTCTTTAGCTCTTCTTAGTTCATTTTGCTCAATTTTTACACTAGTTTACTTAGTCAATTTTGGGGCTTTCCTACTAATAACCAAAGACACTTTCGAAGTGTTTTTGGGCATCTTCTGTCCTTGTTTGCTTACTGTTTTGTGCAGGCTTGCGAACAGATAAGATGAAGTTCTCTCCGTTTTGGGCAGATTAGGAGCATCCGGGACCCCTGGGGCACCCTTTTCTTCAATAAATATTTGTAAAACATTGTAAAGACTCGTGACCCCCCTAATGAATGGTCACAAGTCACTCCCATAAAGAGTTGTGCAATTTTCTTAATAAAATCAGTGGGACTACACGCCCTCACTCTTCATCCCCCCTGGGGGAACGGTGTTTTCTGTGATTGTCTCAATTTTTGCAATTTTAGCTTAGATTCAATTTTCACAACTAAGTATAAGATAAAAGTAATCTTTCAATTCATCGCAAAGCACTACAATCTCATATAAACTCTAAAGTTGAATAAATCTTCACATAGATTAGATTTCATTTTGGAAAGTAATTTTTAATTGCTAGATTAGCTTTACTTCTTGCAATTTCAAGTTGGCAAATAAACCATCCCCTCAGCTCCTCGCAAGAGGCCTGGTCAGTGTGGATTAGTAATTAGCATAACATTTGATTTTCAATTATTTACTTCTTGTTTAAAATAAACAAATTCCTCCCCAGCTCTCAGTGCGGTTTCTGACCTTTCTAGTTACGAGCTAGTCTCGATTTGCTGGAAGTGAGTTTCATACACGCTGGGCTGGTCAGTGGTTGATAGATTAATTAGGACAATCTTTAAGTGGTATCATTTGTTTAAGACCTCTACCCTGGGTGGTGTGTGTCAAATCACCTGGCAACTCACCTTGTTGGATCTGCAGCACACCGGGTCGACAAGTTTTAGATTGGTGAATGATACATAAGGAGGCCCAAACAATTTCATTAACTAAACATCAATTTATCCTAATAAAACACATGAACTACATTGCCCACGATTCCCTTTAAGGCACTGGTCTCATTGTTTACACTCAGCAAAGCCACATGCTTCATTTTACATTTTGGTTATCTATTTTGAAGCAATTTTAATGTTACTTGCATCTAACAATTGTATCTCAGTATCCTTTTATGCAATTATTTGCTTACTGTTTATATCGTGGTGAATATTTAGTTTATGTTTTATCAGTTTATGGTTGATTGTTGAAAATAATAAACTCCTAGATTTAATTTCTTGTACTTAGCTTAGTTCAAAACTTTAGTATATTTGTTAGGGACTACCCCCCTTGGCTTCGCTAGGAGTTGGGCTAGACGGAGGAGTTGAGGATTAGGTGACATCACCTTAACTTTCACTTGCCCCCAAGGACACACCGAGTGGATTGAAGATTTCCTCCACGTCTCTCAAGTGTGTATAAGGCAACAACATTTTGGCGCCGTTGCCGGGGATAAATCTTTCTATTCCCGGAATACGACTTTTGTTTTCCTTTTTTGCTTTTGCTTTGTTTGATGCTTCTTGTTTGCTTAGAATAAACTTGATCATCTGGCGACTCCACTTCAAAAAATAATTTGACAAAGTATTCTTCAAAGAGGAACTCAGGGTTTGCTTAGCTTCATCCTTGAACCCGAAGGTGTTTTTGGAGGAGGCTAACCAAACTTTCTTTTCAACAGGATCCTTATTAATTTTTGGGTCCCAGTCCATTTCTGTTAGACCCTTTGCTTTCTTTAATAAATCTAGTTTAGAAATGGATGATCTTTATAAACCTATTGATTTTTCTGCAATAAGTGGTTATCCACATGTGATTCTAGAAAAAACAATTAAAATATGCCTTGTTTTCAAAGTAATAATATTATTGATGCTAGACGTCATGTTAAGAAGGTTTCCCTTTGCTTTAATAAATGGTGTTGCAATGCCTTATATGAAGATGTGGGAATGAAATTATTTATCTTATCTTTTGATGATGATGATCTTGATTGGTTTACAAAACTTAAGGATAAACAGATTAGAACTTACAACGAGTTGATTGATGCCTTTATGGAAAAATGGAAGGAGAAGGACTCTCCAAATATGAAAACAATCAATTCAGATATTAAGAATGATGCTTCACCAGATTCCAATCAAAAGTTTAAAGAAGTCATTCAAGCCATGGAATTTATCTATGCGAAGCAGTTAAAGGCCATGAAGGCTCGCCTTGCAGAGGCAGAAGCTTGCATTAAGTATTCAGACCCTATAGAGCCAGAACTTCACAATGAACAAGAAAGGGAATTTCACCTGGAAGTTCCGGAAGAGCCTGTAGATGAGTCATTAACCGATCATGAGGAAATAAAGGATTTTGAGTTTGAAATGATTGAATATCCAGATAATTCAGATCCCCACCCTCCTCCCGAGGAATCCATCTTCTCAGAGAAGATCTTCGACAGTTATGATGAGCCTGAAACAATCAGTGAAGCAAAGGTCTTGACAGTCCCAGTTCCAATCTCTCATCCGTTAGAAGAATTAATAATAGATAATGGGAAAGTGGAAGACAACTCCAGTCTATCAATGTCAGATCATTATGAGCAGTGGTTGAGCTTCCACCATTACAGTCCAATGCAGAGATTCATCAAAGCTTTACAAGGCTTTCCAGACTTTAATGTTTGGCTGAGTAAAATGAACATGTGTCTTGGGTGGTCTGATCCCAAGAAAAGAGCCAAGTTGATAAAACTTGGAAAAGGATCTTCAACGAGTCATCTCGGACGAGGATTTTTCAGACATCTGAGGTCTTATTTCATCCATGACATGGTTGTTACTTATGTTTTCTACTTCAGCCAATTGAATAATGAGAAGGTCAAAACTACCAGTGAGCAGGCAAATTTTTCAGGCTTTCTTCAGTGATGCTATGGGGCATCCTTTGTAATGTATCTCTAACCCTTTCCTCCGCATTTTAAATTTCATTTATGCTCACTTTCTTCTTTCATATTCATTTTTGTATTATATTTTGTATTTACATGTATAATAATTGTGCAATTTCAATTTACACTTGGTCTCTTTATACATGTGTCGCTGATGTTGTTTTTGGCGAGATGTTTGTGATGTAGGGATAGATTTTGGATTCTCGCATGCTCTCATTTTTTGTTTAAAGATCAAGCACACATCCCCATATGGAGCCACTGTTATCCACCAAGTTGCACTAGGATGGATTTCCAGTGAGCTGCCAAAGATTGAACATTTTCATGTTCAAAATTCAGAGTTCAAAAGTTCAGCCGGTCATTAAGACCAACCTTTTTCACGTTTCCATAAAAATTTGTAATAAGAGATGCTGCATGATGAAGTTGTAAAAGGTCTTAGCCACCTAATCTTAAGCATGAGTTATACTCTGGAGTGTTTTTTCACTTATTATATTTTTCCGTTCAGGCAATTTATAATTTATGAGTTTTTTTACTCAATCCCTCCAGAGCTGGAGTATATGCCCATGGTTAGGCCTTAGCATGGATCTAAGCCTAGTGTCTAATGTATATTACCATGCTAAACACACTCCTAGAGTCTTATGGAAGTGTGCTAAGTCCCCCTTAGGTTTTTATTTTATTTTATTTTTTTTTAATTTTTCAGTTAATTAAAAAATTGTCAGAATTTGACAATTTTTAATTAAAAAATAAAGATGTATTAAAAAAGTGGTACTAGGAGATTTAATATGCCATGGGGGTGCTCATTTTCGGACATAGAGCATCCATATTACCTAAGTACCCACTTGGTTGAGGAAAAATAGTGATTTTAATCACTTAAAAATAATTTTTGCTCAAAAAACCCAAAAAAGTCAAAATAAAATCAAAAAAATCAGCAAAGGGCAAAAATCAAGGAAACATGTTGGGACATGTTGGAGACAAATAAAGCCTCAAAAGGATATGTGGCAGCAAGTAGATGACTTTCACTGGTCAAAAGAAATGGAATAGCACCTCCTACATCCATGGACCAAGTTTCAGTTCGGTCGGACAACTTTAGCCATGGGTTAGTCCACCCAGAGTGTTAGTCAGTCTAAAACAACAATTTTAATTGCTAAAGCCCAAACATGGCAAAATGTAAAAAATGTAATAATGAGTTAAATGATGTGAAATGTTGAAATGATGGTTAGAGAGAGACCCCCTAAGCATAACATAACCCTCCCAACCTTTTCCAACCTATTCTAACCCCTTACCCACCTTCTACACTAAAAAATCACGCCCCCCTAGGGGGATTGACGTTTTTCCTTGGTGGAGGTTGTTGTGACTTATTTGGGGCCCCATCTCATGATTATGACTCCCTTTAACCCCAGGGTGATCCCATATTTTTTCATTAATCCCCTCCATTCCTTCATTTTCACCCTTTTTTTGCACCCTCAGGAGTTACGCCCCCCCCCTCCATCTAGAAACTCCACAAAATGATTTTTAAAAATTATTTGAGACCTCTCACCTTCCTTGGCATCAATCCCAAGGCCTCCACACCTCTTTGTAGTCCCAACACCTTCTACATTTTTTCTACACCCTAGATCTAGTTTTCAAACCTTAGATGGTGTTGCCCTAGCTTTGAAATCTACTCATTTGCTTGGTGGTGGACACTTGGCTTAAATCAAAGAGGTAGGTTTGCCTCTCAAGTATAAATAGATCTCATTTCTCCTCCCAACTCACCATATCTTGAGCTATTGTTATGCTAGATTTTCCTCTCTCTCTCTAGTCATTTCATTCCATTTCATTGTCATTCAGATTGCTCTAGGGTTTGGAGTATTCCTCTCAAGATCACTTCTTTAGTAATAATATTTTGGAAGCTCACAGGACGACAAGAAGGGTAATGTGTGTGCTTATGTTTCTTATGCATGGGGGTAATATTGTTTAATGTTCTTTCTTATTCCTTACAGCACAGCAGATCTTGAGTAAAGTGTTATCTAAGTAGAAGCGGTAGTCTTGCATTATCCCTATTGGTCTATATATCTTGATGTTTAAATTAAATTGAAGTGTCGTTTGATATCATTACATCAAAAATTGTCTTTGTATGCTTGGGTTTGAAAGAATATTGGAGGTTCACCTTCAAAGTTTCATTAGAACTCCTTCTAGAAGGAAGGGTTACTTGAGGCTTTTCTACACTCCATTTGTCTAGATCTATTACATTTCTCTATATTGCTGTACATCCATCTCATTTTCAATGCTTATATCTTGGTTTAGATAGGTCAAATAATTTAAATCTATATCTTGTCTTGTGGAAAGTTCTTGTCCCAAAGGGCAAGGGTTTCCTTAACATTGTTGTTTTGGTTGTATCCTAGCAAGAAGCAAAGCTTACTCGTTTTGTAGGTATATCAGATCTGGTGGGAGGCTCTTGGCTGCCCCAAGGAGACACACACAACACTTCAAGACCCCTTGGGGAGTTTGGTAGCTATCTCTAACCCCTCTTGTGGGGGAGTTTGGTAGCTATCTCTAACCCCCTCTTGTCTTTTTCTAGCCTAGAAGTGCACTTTTTTCCTTTTATTTGTTTGATTGTTCAAGCTTAAAGTGTAAGAGGGGAAGTGGTACGGCCTCCCCTCTTCTTTAAGCTTGTGGGTAGGTAGGACGTAGGCTAGATCTCTCATTTTCTTCATTTTTCTGTTTTATCTAGCTTGGTCGCAAGGTTTAGAAGGTGAGGGCACCTTCTCAACCTTGATGTGGGTATTTGCTTGATTAGCTTGTAGATTAGTTTGCTATTTAGTTTACTTTCTCTCTTTCTCATCTCTTATTGGTTTGCCCTAATAACTAAGATCTAAGAACACCTAATCTAACTAAGACAAGATAACTTAATAACCTATCTAGTTGGGAGAGGAACACCCCAAAGAGGTAAGGATAAGTGTTAATGCTTTATTTTTCATGTGATGTGATTGATCTAAATGGTTTAATGTTTTTAATGCTCATGTTATAGATCTAATCACTCATCTTAAGCCCATTGGGCAACACACTTAAGTTTTTATATTTGGATCTTGCTTAGTTCATTTCTTTCAATCTCTTAATCTCAATTTTAAGCACACATTTTACTATTCATGCTTGGTATATCTTAAAGTGCTTAACACATAAGTGGTTTATTGGTTCATTGCTTACATCTATTGGTAGCCATATCTTGGGCTTGGAATTTGTTGAATGCTTAATTTGACAAACACACGTAATAATTTTCTTTCTCATCTCTTAGGGCAAGTTGTTCTTGCCATTGATCTATTGTCTTTAATCAAACTTATATTGATGTGCATGTGATATAATCTCTATATCTTTCAACCATCTATTATTTTGCTTTACATGTGTTGATTCACTCATTGTTTTAAGCTTAAGCAACACACTCTTTGAGCAAGTAACAGTTTCGGCCATCTCATTATTTTGCACTGAAAAAGTACTTTAAAACCTTCTAAACACTCTTTAAATCACCTAAAAGTCTACCTAATAATTATACATACTTAATAGACTACTTTAGGGTACCTTAGACCACCATCTTCACCATCTAAAACGGGTTTGAGGAAAACAACGGAGGGTAGGGGCAGGGGACTGTCCCGTGGTGCTCCAGGTGGGTGTCCTCTCTGGGAAGTACTCTTACTGTCAGGGCTGACTGGTTCTGCTAGGGTTGGCATCGTTGCCATACTATCTTGAGCGTCCAACAGTTATTTGGCAACAGGAGGAGGAGGCTTTGGTGAAAGCTAATAAAATTTGTAAATCTTAAGAAAAGCCTAATTATTAAACCCTTGGCCAAATCTAATAGAATACTTGGGGGGCTTAATAATTAACAGTGTAAATCTTCTTCAATACTCTTCATAATAGTTGTGCTTAATTCTTCTAAATCTTTGTAATCCTGTTGATGAAGTAATGTGTTGATGATAATCTTGTGTAAATGGTGATATGACTTGATGCTTAACTCCTTTGTATCCTGCACACTTTGAAGATTTGCTTGGTTAGTTTTGTTTTATATAAATTGTAATCTATCATTCTTTAACTTGTAAATCTTGTAAGTAAATGTACATGGTATTCTTTTATTGAGTTATTCTTTCTTGTAAAATTGTAACTTGTAATCTTTTTGTAATAAACAACCCTTGAACATAGTTGACCCCTTGCCCAATTTCTAGGCACTAGTCTTAGTTGACCTAGGGAAAAAGTCTTGCTTCTCATGCTAACCCTTGCATCTTGCATGGTTGCCTTAGCATCTTAGGATTAGAATCCCCTCTAACCTTAACAAACTAAAATTAACTCCTAGAACCTAACTCTAACACATCTAGTAACTAAGGTCTACCCTCTTTGGC
>SNQJ01S0043441.1:119745-141637 GCA_010110895.2 Picea sitchensis | reverse complement strand
AGAGCGAGGAAGGGTGGCAGAGAGGTGGAAGAGAGAGGGGGGCATAATAGGGGAGGGATGGACAAAGGGGCAGAGAGAGAGAGAGAGAGAGGAGGAGGGGGGGACATAAAGAGGGAGTGGGTGTGAGAGTCTAAGGCATGTCAAGGCATGGTCTAGGTCTTTCCATGCCTTTTGATATATAATTCTTGTCATGTCTAGGTCTTACCATGTATAGGAGATCGAGGAAGAAAGAGGGAGATAGACAGGGGGGTAGAGAGAAAGAGTGAGAGGGAGACAAAGAGGGGGGGGTAGATGTAGTGGAAAAAGAGAGAGAAAAAGATGGATGGGGGAATGACAAAGAAAAAATAACTTATAAGAGTGTGCGTGAGCTCTTAGGAACACACACACATTCCTAATAGCGCACACACGCTCTTAGGAACATGCACATGTTCTAAGAGCATGCATGCGCTCTTAAGAACGCGTGCACATTCGTTTGAATTTGAATTTTTTTGGGTGGGATTGATAATGTGTATGCTGACTTGGTTGGCTCAGATTTAGGTTTGGGATGACAAACCTAGTGGTTCGATCTGCAAATTGATAAAAAACTCCATTTTTTTGAATACCTCTCTATATCTCTATCTTTGACGTTATTTTTGTATATGATAAACAATTTATTTGTTGATGAAACTACAAACATAGATAGAGTTGGCTATCCAAATTCCAAATATATAATTTTATTTAAAATTAATATTGTTTATTATTTTTAATATAGTTTTGTCTTTGCATATATCAAAATCCTATAATACATACCTCTCTTATTTTTGCTATAACTTTTTGTAGTCTTAACCATTTCTCAAATGAGTTATATGTGGAACCATAGGAGACTGATACCTATGATGTAAAAAAAATAAGAAATTGTTTTGATCATGTTAAGACATTGTAATTTGGATATGTTGACTTTGATAATTTAAATTTTTTTTATAAAATTAATATTATAAATTTCCAAAAAATACACGACATAATAAAACGAGGTTCTCTACAAGTATACAATTTTTTGTAATGAAATTTCATTGTTAAGGTACTCAACACTTGCACGAACAAAAACATATACCTTATATTTTGTTGGAAAACTAAGATACCATTATTAGAAAAAATCAAATTTGACATAGTTATTCACAATTTCTATGAATAAAAGTTGTATATCTGAAAAGCTAATTCAATTTACTACGTTTCATGTTGTTACACCATATTCAAATTCATTGTAAAAGTACCTTGAATAATCCCTCCAACTTAACATATTGTTGTTTTTCCAGGATTGTGTTGCCACTAACGCATCATGAGAGACCATAATTAGCTTTCATTCACCCCTCATAATGAAAAATCCATCGCTAGCAAGGAATAAAAGGACAATACTAACACCATCCTTAATCATAAAGACCTTAGTGTGATGAATCAACACCAATACCTAAAAATCCAAGAAGGGATCCATGAATCCACCAATAGACATGCCTCATAACACTATAGAAACCAACAAAGGCCCCATGAATCCAACAACAGACATGCCTCAAAACACTATAGAAACCAACAAGGTCTCCTTGAATCCAACAACAAACATTCCTTATAACACTATAGAAACCAACAAGGGTTGTGAAAGACTTCATTCACTCCCACATAAAACCTAACCTAACTATTGCATTCAATATACCATATAAAGCATGTTGCAATGGATAGGTGGAGTCCATGCATTGGGAGGATCCCAATTTATATTTTAACTATATTTTCTTCGAACCTCCCAATGTCCAACAAACAAATATCCAATGCCACAATGATGAATACCTAAGAATGACAAATCTTTAGTCAATGAGAAATCACATGGACAAGACTAGCACCATCCACAACCTTGAAGGCCTTGGTATTATGAATCCACACTGAGACCTACACCATTGACAACGATGGGGAAACCAATAACAATGTCACAACATAAACCATAGAGGAAAGAGTTTACCACATCACATCACCACCACCAAACATCCACATGAGAAAACCAGAGGGTCCACAACAAAAATTGATAACCTCATCACCATCCACAGGTAAGAGTTCACCGAATCCACTCCCAAATGAATGCCCACAACACAACTAACACAACAAAAATTGATAACCTCATCACCATCCACAGTTAAGAGTTCACCGAATCCACTCCCAAATGAATGTCTACATTATAAGAACAGAATAAAAAATAAGACTCTCAATACCAAAATCAACATTTTCCATAAAACCATCTTAACCTTTGCATTCACTTTGATCCTCCAAATTAAAAAATGGCATGTTGCAAGGTATGCTTAACTCGATGTGGCGGTCGTTTCAAATTTCCAAATTGTTCTATTTTCTTCCAACCTCTCGTCCCCGACCTATTGGGAATATTAGCCACATGAAACCCCACTCTCCACTCATTTCCAACAAAAACCCCCAATATTTTCTAATAATCCCCCAGAAAGGTCAATATATAAAATTTCGTTCGGGCAAATGTATAAAATTTCGTAAGGTCACTATGGTCTCATTTTAGAAAAGACTAAAAAATTACACCTTTCATGGAATCCTAGTCCTACAAGGTGGACACTATATTCAACACTATATTCAATGCATAGCACGGATTCATAAAGTATAGGAAACATTTAATAATAAAAAGTATAAAGATTTTACTTCTTATTATAGTTAAACAATTTAATAAAAAATAAAATTATGAAAAATTTAATAGTTTATACATAATGAAAACATTTAATAATAAAAAGTATGAAGATTTTACTTCTTATTATAGTTAAAAAATTTAATAAAAAATTAAATTATGAAAACTTTAATAGTTTATACATAATGTTGAATTGACGTTTTACAATTTACACTAGGTAGATTTTAAATTTTAACAAAATAATAAATAAATAAATAGGTTTTAAAATTATTTAATTAGTACAATTATGTAAAGAGGATTTATGGTGTTATAAAGAATTAGAGAATAAAAAAAAATTAATATATTATAAGGAGGCGGTTAATCCTAATTTTGAAGATAAAAAAATATCTTTATGTTTTGACTAGTGTTAAAAAAAACTAATATTGTTAAATTAAAACTAATTCTCATGAGCTATATAGTGAGATTGGGGATTGGACAATCCCCAAAACACAATGACATGAAAGAATATGTTGTCATTATGATACAAAGAGGGTTGAAGAACGAAAAAAGCTTTCTCCTAGAGGATTTTCTTAATCTTCTAAGTCATCAAAACTATAATGATCTCTAAACTCTTCTCCTAATGTTTTTTGAACACTGAAATAACATTATAAAGAAATCTAAGTAATCTCATACCTTTCTTAAGTTGCAATAAATCAATTTTAATTTAAGTAGAATCATCATAAAATGTATTATAAAAAATAATTTTATATTAAAATTTAAATTAACAAACAAATAAATTTATATTATTATTTTTATTTAAATTAAAAAAAATGATAATTAAATTAATATAACATAAAAAATGTGTTTTATTTTGAAAAATAAAAATATATAACAATTCAAATTGATTATTTAATTTTCATAGTTTTTAATTTAAATTTAATTAATTATTAAAATAAATTAAATTAAATGAGTTTTTTTATTATTTTATTATTAAAAGGTATGTAGAGTAATTAATGAAAGGATAAGACTATTTGGGAATTAATAAGGGGGATAAGGTAGTTGGGGAATTGAAGGAGGGGCAGATAAGGAAGAGAGGAGAGGACTTGGAAGAGGTCTCATTTTGGCATTGGAAATTTTTGCAAGAGGTGAAGGAGGAGGAGGAGGAAAATTGGGAGAACAAATTATTTTGGAAACTCTAACATGGCACTGCTTTTGTTGGGAATTTTGGGCTTGGGGCGAGGAAACCCCAAGTTGAGCAAGCTCAAAAACACGAGAACGAACTAAATCAACTAATCTACAGGTAAAGGTACCTATTTTGTATATTTTATGTTGTTATTATGCTGCAGTTTATAATTATGATAGTATTGATTATTATGCTGCTGTAATGAAAATCATGAAAGGAAAATCTTGAACTAAATCAAATTTATTTGGTAAAAAGATGAATAGATTTTTTATTTATTTTGAAACTTTGTTTGAAAAACCTTACAAAATAATACCTTAGTTTCTATTGATATAATCTCAAAATCAACATATTCATTTACATAATTGTATACATAAAAAAAAATTAGTTATAATTTTTTTATTTAATTTAAAAAAAATATATTTTATTTAATAATTAAATTATTATAACATATAAAATATATTTTATTTAAAAAAAAAATATTAACTTAATTTATAATCTCTAAATCATCATATTCATTCACATCATTGTGTATCTACAAAATTTGATTACTTAAAATAATTAGTTGGTTATTGGAAAGGGTAAGTACTTTTATTTTTATTAAAAGTTTTTGATATTTAGATGACATTACATGAATAAGTTTTTGATATTTAGATGAGATTAATGAATACCTACAAAATTTGATTACTTAAAATAATTAATTGGTTATTAGAAAGGGTAAGTACTTTTATTTTTATTAAATTTTTTTGATATTTAGATGAAATTATATGAAAGATTATATATTTAAATAATATTTAATTTTAACTTTATATACAAAACTTTCTGTAATTTAACTTCGTGTTTAAAGATAAGAGAAAAGTTTAGCCAAAGTTGTATATGGGTGGCGACCCACAAATAAATCTTTTCTAAATTTAGTAATGTATTCTGCAATACAGACGTACTATTATGCAATAGAATGAGTTGTCGATGCTGTGCTTATGTTAATATTAATGAGTTGTTGACATTGTGTTTAGGTTAATATTCTTGTTTTGAAAGCTATATTAAATTATATATTGTATTTTTTTATTTTTTGCAATAAATAATAATATTATTATGTAAATTATGAATTGACTAAAAAAAATTTATATTAGGGAAAACAATTTTTTATATTTGATATTATAGATTAAATAAAGGTGATAGAAAAATATTATATTTAAAATGAACATTTAAATATTTTATCTATATTTATATGGAACATTCAAATTATTTTTTTTGTTATTATTATTTTTAAATGTTAGGTGTCAATTAGATGTTGAGCATGAAAATAGTTACGCATTTTCGTCATATTGAATTATAGAAAAATGTCTCTGGATGCAATAATTCCTCAAATAAATTTGGCAAGATTTCACTTAGTTTTCTTCCCTTATATACAATGTAATTTGCTTTCACACTTCATAAAATTTTAAATCAAGAAAAAAATATATACACATTATATTAAAATCCCAATGCATGCAGGCTATCTTTGATGTATATATTAATCTCATTACATGTAAGCTATGTTTAATTAATGGTTCTTGAAAATACTTCCCTAATCTCATTAATCTCATTAATCTCATTACATGCAAGCTATGTTTAATTAATGGTTGTTATATAAACATAATATAACCCTAAAATCTCATTCTTTCTATGTCTATGCATATCTAATACTCAAAATTTTCATCCCATAATTCCTTTATAATATTACAATTCCAAGAGTCCATGAATATGGAAATGACAACTATAAGTAAATAATATGGGCATACTTACCATGCAATGAATCAACTATAATGTTAGTGGGAGACATTCCTCCCTTTACAATATCACAATTCCAAGAATCCATGAATATGGAAATGACAATTATAAGTAAATAATATGGGCATACTTACCATACAACTAATCAACTATAATGTTAGTGGGAGACATTCCTCCCTTTTAATTTCCATATAAAAATGACTTCTCCACAAATTAATTTACAAACTAAAACTTTTAATATATTAATTTACCATAAAAAAAAATGGCTATAATTTATATTTAAAATTGATATTTCTAAACAATGGAAATGTCCTTATATATTATAGTTGAAAAATGAATATTTATGATTGTTTTTACAATATATACTTTAATATTTCATATTACTATTAAAATCATCAATTTTCTATGTTGAAAAACTTTGAAATATGTGTTTGTTCAATAGTTAATTGACATCTTACTTTTTAGTCACTTATTAATATAAGCTTGAAAAACTATATGTGTGGTTGGCATAATAATAATAAAATATGTATGTACTACTTTGCATTACAGTGTATTAAAATCTATATACATTATTTCATCTTTAACTTAAATAAATATAATTACATCATATTTGTAAATTTAAATTTATCTATAATTCTTAATGTTATTATTGGATCTACTAAATATAAAAAAAATTATTAATACTCTTGTATAAATATAAATGATAGTTTTATTGAGTATTAATATATTTAATTCATAGTATCCATAATAATTATTCATAAAAAAAAATCAAAATATTAATTTAATATAACTTTCAACACAAACATGAATATTAATCCCCAAAAAAAAAAGAAAATGACAATATGAACCACTCATGAAAATGAGTATTAACATAAAAAAAAAATATGAACAACTCATTCTATTGCTTAATAATAAGTGACTATCATTCTAGATCACCTCCAAAGTCACTATCCAAATATAACCCTTGTCAAACTTTTCTGTTATCTTATTTCCCAATATTCATTTTCCTTCCCAAGACAATAACTAAATTTCAAATAAATAGTGAAATAGTGGACAACAAATTCATAACCATTTGTATTTTTGGAATCCTAACTTTTCGAACATAATTTTTGGATTTATCATCTTAAAAGGTGATCGATATGTTTTTTTAGAAAGTTTTGCTATATTATAAAATGTTTTTTTTAATAAGAATTTGATAATATAAATTTATATGAATCACTATTTTTTGTTATTTAAAATTTATTTTGGAATACAGAAATGGATTCAGGATGCTGAAAAACTCTTAAGACACTCTGATTATACAAAAATAATCACTCAAATCTAACAATTTCTAGCATGATTTCGTACATATATCCTCAAAAAAAAATAATCATTTAGTTTTTAGCCTACTACCTTTTTCCACAAAGAAAAACAGGGATATGACATTTAAATTCTTCTCGATGGAATTCATGGCATTTAAATTCTTATCTCTTATCGATTGAAAACAATAAAATGCCTTAAGAGTTTGATAACAGTGGGACAGGTTTTGTGCTGCAGTTTTGTATGATTCATGAGATCAGCAAGTCTCTCCATTCGTCCCAGCTAAAAGGGTTAGTGATTGAACGTACATAACTTTGGCAAGAGCAGGTTAAATAATTTGTCGGTGGTCTGTAGTGAAATACGTAGCGCAAGTTGACTGTAATCCTTCTCTCAATAATGTCTTCCGTGTTGTATTCTTAACTTTTTCTGCGGGCAGGCCGGCTTTTGCTTTGTATTTTCTGSTTAAAGTTGAATACTTGTCAGAGCAAAAAACAAAACACCAGGATTATTACATTTACATTCAGTCCCACCATTAAAAGAGTCTTAAATATTGAACGTGAAAGCCGGGTTAGGTCATGGAAAAGCTGTATGAGAGTTAGCTCTCTCAGTTGGCTGGGACAGCACCATACGTTCTCTCCTTATTCTAAGCCGGGAAATTTGAAAAGCATCCATGGACGATCGCTTTACGCACGTAAATGTTGTTTCTTTCTTAGAATTGAAGTTTTAAATTTACAATTTAAACGTGTTCTATGTAGCTCAACACCGCAATTCTTCCGTAAAGCAGTCGTGGCCGACGAGGTGTCCAACCATAATTTACGCCTCTTCCCCACACTTGCACTCAAAATCAGCCGGACAAGCAAAATCACTATCATAAGTTCATAGATGTAACTTCTATATGTATGGCATACACCTTGGAAATTGGTATATTTAATTATTTTTAATTATAAATTTTAATTACGGCGGCGTATATTTATTGGAGATGAGTACAATTAATCACTTTTTAATCTAAAATTCTAATTTGATGGTTAACAATTGAAAACACTGGAATATTCTTAGTCGTCCTCCCAAATCAATGAATGTGATTTACTTTTCATAACTTTCTTGTATTTTTGAATGCATCAGTTAACATGTTTACTTTTTAGCATTTACCTAATCATATTAAGAAATTATTGTACCACCATACCATATGATTGCCACGTTTAACTGATTAAATTTTGAGATTACCACATTTATGATTAACTTTTGGATTTCCTCAGCTCTATGTGCGTTTTAGCTGTCCGTTCGTTTCAATTCACCAGAGTGTTGTCCATCCAGATAACTTTCAGCGTTCACCAACTGCAACACCAACCACTTTGCGGCTGTGCTAGTGGTATGGTTATCAAATGAAAATGTTAGCATGTTTTTGGTAGTCTTTCCAAATCAATGAATGAAATTTTATGTTCATAAGAAATTATTGTGTGACCATTACCACATTTAAATGATTAACAAACTTACTTAAAATTACAAATTTACTTTACTATTTACTTTTTATCATTTTACATTATTAAATTTACATTTGTGCTAAGTTTACCATATCAACCATACACCTAAGATGACAACGGCCATAATTGCCTCAATACTTATGGGTGCCCCATAATTAATAAATTATGTTATTTGTTTTTTTACAATCTATTTATATTCAAGAAATAATGGCTAGAGTAACTCTTAAGTCCATTAATCAATTATGTTTTTTTGTTTTTTCACAATAGTAATAAAGTTTATTAATAAAATAAATTAACTTTGTAAATTAATATATTGCTAAAGTCTATTAATAAAATAAGTTTAGTAACTTTGAAATCTTTATGATTAGGGTTTTTAATAATATATTACTAATAAAATTAAGATTATTAAAGTTAGGGTTAATGTATGTATTATTAATACATTAATCATTGGTAAAATTATGATTACTATTATTAGTATTAAATTATTATAATAAAATATAATTAATATTATATTATATTATTAATATTAATGAATAATTTAATATCAATTATTAACTATATAAATAGCTAATAATTAGTGATAATTAATATATTTATTATTATATTATTATTATTGAATAGTAATAATAGCTATTAATATTATTAATAATAGTTTATTGATTAGTTTGATCATAATTAATAATCATTAATAATACTATTCGTGAAGTTTGATTAATACATTAACAATTATTATACATAATACATTAATAATTATTAATTATTAAGTGATAATAATAATTATATTATTAGTTATTATCAATATACATAATTAATATATACAATCGATACTATAGGTATGTAACATACATAATCTTTATACACTAATTATTAATCAATATTAATAATTAAAGATGCCACCAATAATGTATTAATAATATATTGAAGTAAATGGTTATTAGGATCACGGTTAAGGTTATTAAGATTTGTGTTAGGGTCAGATTATGGTTATGGCTATTCTTATTAAAATTAGAGATATGGTTATTTGTATTAAGGTTTATTTTATAATAACAATAAAATGATTTGAATTCAATTTAAATAATAATAATAATAAATGGAAACCTGAATATATAGAAAAGAGAAAAAAAGTAGATATCTCCAAATATTGAAAAATAAATGAAAGTGATTTTGATTACAAATTGATAGTAGTCTACTTTTCATTTTTGGGAGATTATGATGATGATAATTAACGTCCACTAAGACCGAATTAGAGGGTAAGTGATTACTTTTGATTCTTTAGAATTTTGTTTCTGTGCTCGAAAATCATTAAGAGAAGCTTTCCAAGATCACCATACTTTTGTTGAGTTAAGATGTTAGGAAGGTTGGTAGTGTGATAAATATTTTGAAAATGAGATCTAATATGGGTATAGGCTCGACAATCTATGAGAAAGTGATTTTCATCTTCAACCTTAGTGTCTCAAAGGTGACACACTCTTTCATCCCATGGCGTTTTAGGAATGTTTCACTATGGATCTCGTGAGAATTTGTTATGATCTTAACAATGCTTATGATTAGGGTTGATTACATCTTTATAATACCTTAATTTTCTTTTTTCCTCTAACTCTTTATCACACCAAATTTTCTCTTTAAATTTTGATTTGACGTTTTTTTTAATAGTATCTTTTTTCTGCAAAATGGTTTCTTCCATGATTCCCCAATAGTTTAGCCAAGACCGGGCATCTTTATGCCATCCTCGCTTGAGTCGATGGTGGTTATGACTTGATTTTGAAGCAATTTTAGGTAGTCACTTATCTTCCATGTTGTTTAACTTGTTCTTATACATTAGGTATCTAGTCATAGCCATGATTTCAATGGGGAGAGTCTTGTTTCTAAGAGGAGGATGCGATAGGGCATATTTCCTTTAATTTTGAGATTATATGTTATAAAATTCTTTTATATATATGAAAAATATTGGAAAATAAATGGAATACTTTAAACATTTCATATTTTTATATAAAAAAAATCTCTTTGATAATGAGGTTCTTTTTTTATTGATAATGAATGCATTTTTTTAATTGATATGAGCATAAGCTCCCGATAGTATAAGAAAATTAATGTTTCTTGTATTCTTTTTTAATGTCTTTCTAAGAATGAAAAAAAATATTAGATATTTAAATTTATTTTTTATAAAATTCTTAAATATCAAATTTTATTATATTAAAAGAAAATATAATAAACTTGAAATTTTGTGCATAAAATTAATTTAGGATAAGTCAATTATTGCATACATTTAATTAGATATTAAAAATGTTAGACATAATTTAAAATTAAATATATCTATAACATATATATTACTACATACATTTTTATATAATTGGATGTTGAAAATGTTATAATTTATTCAATTTTAAATCTTATTATATTAAAAGAAAATATAATTAATTTGAAATTGATTGCATAAACTTCACTTAAGATAAGTCTTGTCATCGCGAAATGATGAAAATAGCCTCATCTTCGCAATGTTATGCAAATATCATGTCGTCATAAGGTGACAAACAATGTCTTGCCATCGTAATTTGATGAACATAGCCCCGTCGTCACAATAAATGTCTTGTTGTCGCAATATGATGACCATACGTCATTCATGTTCATCACATATCCATATGACATATGATGAGCATATGATATTTATGTTCATAACATAACCAATTTTTACTTAAATTTCATGACGTGGTAATGTGATGAACATAGCCCCATCATCGCACTATCCCTATCATCGTCAATATGTGACAAGCATTATCCTATCGTCGCAATGTTATGAACATATCCCTGTCTTCATAATGTGATGCAAATATCCAGTCATCATAATGTGATGCAAATATCCTAGCCTCCCAATGTGACGAACATATGCATGTCATCGCAATGTGGTGAACATAACTATGGTTGACCTTGATTGACCATGACCATGGTTGACTATGGTTGACCATGGTTGACAATGGTTGAAAATGGTTGGCCATAACCATATTGTCATAATGTGATGAACACAATGATATTGTCGCGATGTGATGAGCATGAGTTGCCATAACAATATTTTCACAATGTGATGAGCATGTCTTGTCATAACCATATTGTCATAATTTGATGAATATAACCATATTGTCACAATGTGATGAACATGACTAGCCATAACCATATTGTCGCAATGTGACGAACATAACCTCGTCATCACAATGTGATGAACATAAACATATTGTTGCAATGTGATGAGCACAACCTTGTTGTCCTAATGTGATGAACATATCCTCATCGTTTGTGACACAAATATCCTGTCGTCATAATGTGACAAACACTTCCAAATTTCACTATCTGGATGTCATCCATAATCTTGGTCTACTATGGTCATGTCCAACCATGGTCACCTATGGATAACAACTATCAAATGTGGTTAACCATTGTAAACCATAGTCAACCACAGTGAACCATGGTCATGGTCAACCAAGGTCAACCATAGTGAAGGTCATCGATAGTGAATGTCAACCATAGCGGAGGTCTACGAAAGTTAACCACAGTGAAGTTCTATGCAAGNACCATGTCAACCATAGTGAACCTTTCCTTCCCAAAGTCAACAAATTTCTACCAAAGTTAGCCATGATCATGGCCAGCCATAGTTAAGCATGGTCATTATAAATTAATGTATTATTTTCATCACATAGTCATTCGACATACGATGAACATACGACATTTATGTTCATCACGTTGTCAATTTTTACTTAACTGACCTGTCATTGCAATGTGATGAACCTAAACCCCTCGTCCCAATATCCCCATCGTCGTCAATATGTGACAAACAATAGAATGTCATTGCAATGTGATCAACATAGCCTCGTCATTGCAATGTGATGCAAATATCCTGTCATCATATTGTGATGCAAATATCTTGTCGTTGTAATCTGACGAACTTAGTCCCTCCCTTGCAATGTCGTGAAAATAACCATATTGTCACGATATGAAAAACATAGCCTCATCATCACACTGTCATCAACATAGCTTCATTGTCGCAATGTTACACGAATATCACGTTGTCATAATGTGACAAATACTTCCAAATTTTACTATCTTAATGTCATCCGTAGCCTTGGTCTATAATATCTCCAGGTAGAACCCCAACGGAAAATGTAATAATGTACTTAACCTGGTGAGTTGTTTTATACCTTTTGTCTTGCATTTCCATGGTGTAGTACGCGCAAGTACTGCGTAGTAAAAATGAGGATGTTGCACATTCTAGACACCGTGCACAGCATCTTAAGTGCGTGCAATTGTGAGGCCAGCGAGCCTTTCTGTATATGATATGTTTTATAGGCCGGTGAACCAGTTATTATAAGCTAGGATGCTTATGTTTTGATTAGGCTAGAGAACCTAGATGTTAAAGGCCAGTGCGCCTATTTTTGTACATGTCTCATATTTAATATAAAATACATCGTTGCGCGCAGATCGACCACGATAAAAGAGATGGGGGACTAAACTCCACTAGTTAGGGAAAGGGAGGGGCCTAGAAGTTAAGGAAAAGGGCTAAGCTAGGGAGATTAAGCCAAAAAGGAATATTATATTAATATTTCTTTTAAGTATAAAGTATGGATAATTATGTTATCCTAAGTTCTAAAGCTAGAGACAAGTGGGCCAATGTAGCGTCCAACATGACAAGTCTCAAGTTGGGGGCATGCATACATATTGTTGGGACTTATCTCATTTTCACAACTTCTCCATCATTTGAACCATCATCTTTCCCACGAATCATCCATCAATGAGATATACAGTCAATCATCCATGAATATTAGCATCCATTTAACGATCCATTGTATCTTCATGACTTTACTTGAACCCGTATCCAAAGCCTTTTGTTGGGTAACTGTTAGTTTGGGAATGGGATTAAAGAAGCAGGTTGTCAGGCCCGTGGGATATTGAAGAGGCAGATTGTCAGGTCTGTGAACAATTCTCTAGGTGAGAGAATTGCTAGGGATTGATTTCCTGAAGGTGTTGAACTTCAGCTGTAGGGCTCTGAGACTTCCTACCTGGCCTGTTGATGAAGGTCTAAAGGGAAGTGGGGCAGCCAAGGGACTGTTGAGAAGAGAAGGGGCACACTTCCTTAGGTGGGACAGGCATGTCGGGAATGAGGGATTGTAGGCTGTTAGTTGAGTGAGCACCTGAGACAGAGTCTTTCCTGTTGTTCATGAGCCTTTAGCCTGGTTAGGAACCCCTTTACCCGGGTGAAATTTAGTCCCAGCTCGGGGGTGACTCACTGTTGAGAGTGATGAACAGTGTGGTCTAAGGCTGGGAGGTTCGTGGAAGGTCTTCACACAGTTGGTGTTATTCTCACAAAGATAAATGTCAATTGTGTGATTAATTTACATGCTGCATTGTTATACACGTGTTATTTTTATGGGTTTATCTTATGCATGATTATAGTTGTCTGTATGCTTATGGGTATTGCATGTATATGCTGCATGTATATGTTTATTGCTATTTTAGTGTGAATCCATGCATTTACATAGCGTATTTATCTGTTCACGTTTTATATATTAAGCTTCCATAAGAGTTCTGTGTGTGCATATGTTTGAATTGCATGCAGTTAGAAAATTATATGTGACATAACTTAGTTAGGATGGTAAGTATGTTACAGTATGTTCCGCATAGAGAACATATGTGTTCTCCGGCATAGCGTGGCTCAGCATGAATGATCGAGGATGTTAATAATTGGTATTTGAGCATGAAAGAGTGTTCTGGAGTATCATGGCCTGGCCTGTTGAAGGCTGGGAATGTTACAAAGACGGTTTCAGAGCTAAGTAAAGCATCTGAGGAGTGGCATGTCCCATCCTGTGGGTGGTTGGGTGTGTTACAAATTGGTATCAGAGCTTCAGTTTTCAACACTGAGCCTGAATGGGCCGAGAAAGTCGAGTTGAAGAAAAATGTCATAGAGGATTTATTTCGAAGTGGCCAAATTTCAGTTTGTAGAGCGTCCATGGAAAAAAGTAACAACAACTGGGCGGAAATGGGGGAAAGCCCCAATTTTTTTGAATGAATTCATGAGAAAATGGAGAAATTCGGTCAAGTGGTGAGATATTACTGATTTTATATCTGTTCTAGCAAATTCAGACCTGGAATTGGTCGAATTTGAAGTTACAGTGAAGCCATGATAGATGGAGTGGAATTCGTAATTAAAATCCCCAATTCGTGAAGCGATTGGGTGAATTTGTTCCAAGAGATGTCAACCCACAATGATCTGTTGTCACACAGGATGAATTGGTGTTATTGGGGAGAAATTGAATGACTTTCGTAGTTGCAGAATGTCTATGGTGAATTGGGAAAAAGCCCCAATTTTTGCAACGGAATCCATGAGGAATCGATGTGCATAAAGGAGAATGTGTGCAGTGGGGCGCACCAAGAATATTGTGGCGTGGGGGAAAGCATGTGATAGTTAAAATTTGGCACTGTGCGGCAAGATATTGCCATGTTGGTGTGCATGCTACATTTTGGTACCATGCGGAAAATGTTAGCATGTAGGTGCACGCAGTAAATTGTTGCGCCGCGTGGAAGAATATTGTGTGCAGATGTGCGCGCTAAATTTAGCATTGCATGGAGTGCAGACGCATAAGAAGGTGTGCGCGGTGTACACACACATAGTAATGGAGCACGTGGTGTGCACAGTATTGCAAAGCATAGTATGAGTATTAGTTGTCTCATGACAACATAATCAATGGTGCGTGCATATAATTGTGTGCGGTGAGGGCATATTGAACTTTGCATGGTGCAGTGCATAGAGAAAAATGCATGTGGAATATCAGTGCGTGATACAAAAACTGTACGCAATGGGTAATAGTGCAAGAACCAAAACTGCACGTGGTAGTTATTAGCACGACGAAGAGGAATTTCTTAATGGTTATAGCTGCACGGAAGCACTATTTACCTTGTGGTATTGCTATGTAGGATAAATATGGGTGTACAGGATGATTTTTTGTGCGCGCAAAGTCGATTGGAAGGCGAACAATAACAGAAAACCAACGAATTGCCACGACGTTTTATACTATTTGAACGTCATCTTTTTGTAGTGTGTTTTTGAGGACCCTCTCGTGTCACTGGGTATATCTATAGAAAACATTGGCTAGATTTGGTTTGTTTTGGGGTTTGTTGTTGAATGACTGGAGGAATGGAGATGACATTTGGGATATGGATTCTGGAATGAGCGATGTATTATCGGAACATTGAACTATCAAAAGGAGAAGTCTAATTAAGGCAATAAGTCCAAATTTAATAGAAAATTTGCATGGTATTAACAGAAAAAGAAACACACAACCGCATCGGAGCATTATTTAAAATGAATTCAGAGTTGGTTTGAGAAGAAATAATATAGTCTAAAGTGCTAAGCCGAAAGCATTTCAGAGATGAATTCTGTGTTTTATATTCATCCGATTCAGATAGATGAAAGAGAATTATAAGCTTACAAGGAACACATACTATAAACAAAAACAAGACGCATATCACCACCAGTTAGAGTCTTTTCTTAAAATGTCCAAAATCTGCTACGACATTTATATATTCATTTTAATTCCAAAATTACAAAAAGTCTACCTGCTCAGAGGACATGTTCCTTTTCCCTTTTTTCTTCCTCGAGATAATATATATAGAGAGAGAGAGGAATTATTTGTAGAATTCGAAATTCTCGGACCTTTGCATATTTCTAAAAGTAGAGGTAAGAAACAAAAAGGAAATGATTTAAAATAACAGATACCACCTCTAGGGCCCTTTTTCTCTGCTACCAGCTATCCAAAATATGATGAAATGTACTTGATTTTACTTGGATACTCACTTCATCTTAGCAATCTCCTCCTTTAAAGAATCTAACCAGACTAGTTGATTCTCTCCAACACTTTCGGTCGTTTCAGCTGTGGTTGCCTTCTTTTGTTGCTTGCTCCTTTTCTTCTTAACAACTTCCTTGTTGATGACTAAATCTTTCATAATGGGATCTAGCCTGACTTCCAACTGCGAGTCTGTAGTCGGCTCTGTGTGGAATTTAGTCACTAGAATGTGTGCAAGTACCCTTTCCTCCTTACTCATAGGAAAAGCTACCATGTTACCTGAGTAACCAGTCTCACTGGATTTAGCGTTGTCCATGTACCTCAACTTTGTGGACACCGAAATGCTTTTACAAAGATCAGAAGGTCGAGAAAATTTGGAGATTACTCCATTTATTGATAAGATGATGCTTCCATACTTTAGAATTGGTAGTTATAGAGCCCCAATCATGAATCACAGACAGACTTACGTCCAAGTACATCGATTTTCCATGCTCAGCTAGTCCATTTCAAATGATTACCTTTTGAGTTCGTCACATGGAGGCATTCCCAATGAGTGAAAAGGGGTGATCTGACTAGCCATCACTCATCCCACAAGTGGTGGTTTTGACATATTGAATCGCTTGACATCAAAACTTTGACAAAGGTGGTTTCGGCAAACCGTCTTTCACCCGATGTATCTTTGGAGGTGCCACACGTTTGTTTTAAAAACCACGATAGTTTTTCCGATCCTCCAAACTATCAAGCTTTAGCGATGAGGTGAGAAGGTTGAAGTTTAGTTTAAAAACCTATATATATATATATATAATAAGCAGAGGTATTCAGGGAAAGAGTGCTATGACAAAATATTTCAGAAGATGATCAAAGTCCAAGACTACAAAAGGTTAAGGTATGCATCTTGGCACAACCATAAAATCTTTGAAAACCACTACAAGAAGTCCTCTCATATTAGTCAAGTATTCAATGGAATCCAGACAGAGGAATGGATCATGTAGTGAAGGAATTAGGGAAAGTGCATTCACTCCCAAAGAAACCAGTTACAAACTAAGCAATACATGGGAGTCAAATCTATTATAAAAGGAATTGGCTACTTGAACGACAATAATCAGATAAAGAAAGAGGATTATTGCATATTGGATGAGGAGTGCATCATATCCATAGATTAGCTATGAAATTATAGTAATGCTTCCCTTATGATCATCACAGTGCGCAGTGGAAGCATGGTATTAAGGGCATTATTTATGGCATAATAGAATTGGATTGTGCAAGGCAGGTTGAAATCAGATTGGTCAAGCAAGGGAAATTAATAGGCAGCAAGCAAATCCAAGTACTGATATGATTAGTTAACAAAAGGATAAATCAAGTACCTCAAGAAGGAAGTTGGTGTTAACTGTCCAAGGTTACTCAGAAAACATGACTAGAAATAGAATTGGGTCTTGTAGGAGTTGCATTAGAGGGATTCGAAAAATAAATGGATGTTGGAGATCCAAAGTCTATAAGACAACAAGATTGGAATCGTAACTCATCCAAGAATGAGTTAGTATAGATGGATCCAGGAAATAAATAAAATCTGAAGGTTAATATCATTTTAGTATTCGGATGGAAAAAACAAAGGTAGCCAAGAGTGTATTAGCTAGAAGGTGCTCAGTACAGAAATATTCATGCACAGTAATTACAGTGAAGAGCACTTGAAGGTTCAGGAATCCAAGAGAATGGAAGACTTCTGGAATAAACAAGGAACCATGATACAAGAAGAAAGAAGTTGTTGCAATTACTGTAGCAGCCAATATTTTATGGCTTGTTGGGACAACCATAAGGTGATAATGCTTGCATGTTTGCAAGTGTTGTTGATAATAGATGGAAGCAACATAAGGATGGAATATTGAATTATAAGGCTGATAAGGAAGCATGAGAACTTATATAGTCATCAACTAATCAGGTAGCATTAAACTCGTTTAATGGCAGCCCTACAGGTAAGTATAACTCTTTTGGAAAGTATGTGTGTAATTGCCAAAGGGAAATCCAGGTGAGAATTTCCCAAAATTGGGATGTTACCATGCTGTATGGTATTGTTTAAGTGCATTGACAGAATTGAGTTACCACTAAGTGTGGTAAGGGCTAGAGACCTGCTATAGTTATCAAAGCTTTTTAGCTTTTGAATGCATACACTGACATAGTAGCATGCCATGTTAATTTGGTTATGAGACAATAACCACAGAAAATAAAAGATAAGAACTTGTTTTAGGAATGATGCTAAGAAATATAGTCATTTATGAGACCAGGACAGGGTTGGATATGGAAAGGTATGGTTATAGAAAGGTTATGTGACACACAAATACCCAATAATCTTCCTACTTTAAATAAAAATTGGACTGCAGCCTTTTTGCTAACACAAATAAACACTACAGAATTGTATTCTTGGTGTAGTGTTCAGGTCGAAAAAGAAGGCATCCAAGTAATTGTGAAGACAATGGGAAGTGTGTGGAGATGTGTCAAGACATTGGCCAGATTTCCAATTTATGGATGGTGAGATGCATGACTTAGATAAAGCCCATTCTAAAAATCAATGCAAGGGTGCATTGAATAAATAGGCATTGAGAGTTGCCCTCATGCCTAGTAAGGGACAGAGTTACGCTCATACATGATGGAATTGTATACTTAAATGCATTTTGTTGAATGCATTTTGCGAGTGCATGTATATATGTTTTTACATGGAAATAATTATACTAATGATTTAAATGTTGCTAACTCATGAAGTTGAGAACATTTCAGGAACTGATAAACATTGCAAAAAGAAAGTTTCAAGTGAGGTGGTCACAAGAATAGTGACTGCAAAAAATTGATATTCATAAAATTGAAGAAATAAACTTACTGTTATTAATTGTGAATATACATATGAATAGAATGATGAGTCATTCTATTTGGTTGAATTTTTTGGTAATTGTGATTGAATTTCTAAGTGCAAGCAATTCTAAGAATCATTACATAAGGTGATGTGCATGATGAATTATGATATATAAAAAATACTGACAATTTGTTGGTTGTATGCAATATAAATAGAATTTCATATTTGGGAAATGTCGAATTCCTTATGAAATTAATTTGATTTTTAAAATGAAATTTTTATAATGCTCTCTCATGATAATTGCATGTGTATGATGTAGATGAGATGATAATGATTAAAGTGGGAACTCCTGGAGCCACGGTGCATTGAGACTTCCTGTCCGGCCTATACTGGAGCCTGGAAATGAAGTTGAGCAGCCGATGAACTGTTGGACAGTGAAGGTGCATACCACCTTGGGTTGTACAGCCATGTGGGGAAGAGAGACTGTTGGTTGTTGTGTTTTTGAGGTTTGTTACCTTGGCCTAGACTACATGGATATTGATTATGGGTTGTGGTTATCTTGGGAAGCCATTGTCCCGATCGAGTCATATCCCATGCTTGGGAATGGTATGCCACTGAGAGTTTATCAGTAGTGAGATATAAGGCTAGGTGGAACGTCATGGATCTACAACCAGTTGCTTCTTCAATGAAGTTTAATTGAAGCATGTAATAAGGAGCAATGAACTTACTTATATCCTGAAGTAGCTCTATGGAATAGAGCAATTGACTTAAAGTTGCAGTACGAATACCAGAATTGGTACTAGAAAGTAGAGCACCAGATGGATAACAAGCTTTCAATATCTAAAGCTTGGAGATTTTAAAGAATCTGAATGGTACATGGTATATAATGCACTGAGGATTTTTGAAAAATTTGTTATATATGTGTACATGATGCACTGAGGATAGTGCATAAATAAGGAGAGGGGATTGTAATATCCCCAAGTAGAACCCCAACGTCAAATGTAATAATGTACTTAAGCTGGTGAGTTGTTTTATACCTTTTCACTTGCATTCCATGGTGTAGTGAGCACATGTACTGCACAGTAAAAATGAGGATGTTGCACATTCCAGACACCGTGTGCAGCATCTTAAGTGGCGCAATTGTGAGGCCAACGAGCCTTTATGTATATCATATGTTTTATAGGCTGGTGAACCAGTTATTATAAGCTAGGATGCTTATGTTTTGATTAGGCCAGAGAGCCTAGATTTTAAAGGCCAATGCGTCTGTTTTTGTACATGTCTCATATTTAATATAAAATACATCATTGTGCGCAGACTGACCATGATAAAAGAGATGGGGGATTAAACTCCACTAGTTAGGGAAATGGAGGGGCCTAAAAGCTAAGGAAAAGGGCTAAGCTAGGGAGATTAAGCCAAAAGGGAATATTATATTAATATTTCTTTTAAGTATAAAGTATGGATAATTATGTTATCCTAAGTTCTAAAGCTGGAGACAAGTGGGCCAAAGTATCGTCCAACATGACAAGTGTCAAGTTGGGAGCATGCATACATATTGTTGGGACTTAGCTCATTTTCGCAACTTCTCCATCATTCGCCCCATCATCTTTCCCATGAATCATCCATCACTGAGATATACAGTCAATCATCCATGAATATTGGCAGCCATTGAACGATCCATTGTATCTTCATGACTTTACCTGAACCCGTATCCAGAGCCTTCTGTTGGGTAACTATTAGTTTGGGAGCGGGATTGAAGAAGCGGGTTGTGAGGCCTGTGGAATATTGAAGAGGTGGATTTTCAGGCCCGTGAGAAATTCTTTGGGTGAGAGAATTGCTAGGGATTGATTTCCTAAAGGTGTTGAACTTCAGTTGTAGGGCTCTGAGACTTCCTACCCGGCTTGTTGTTGAAGCCTTGGAAGGGAAGTGGGGCAATCAAGGGATTGTTGAGAAGAGAAGGGGCACACTTCCTTGGGTGGGACAGGCATGTGGGGAACAAGGGACTGTAGGCTGTTAGTTGAGTGACCACCCGAGACATAGTTTTTCCTATTGTTCATGAGCCTTTAGCTTGGTTAGGAACCCCTTTACTCAGGTGGAGTTTAGTCCCAGCTCGGGGGTGACTCACTGTTGAGAGTGATAAATAGTGTGGTCTAAGGCTGGGAGATTAGTGGAAGGTCTGCATGCAGTTAGTGTTATTCTCACAAAGATAAGTGTCAATTGTGTGATTAATTTACATGTTGCATTGTTATTCACATGTTATTTTTATGGGTTTATCCTATGCGTGATTATAGTTGTCTGTATGATTATGGGTATTGCATGTATATGTTTACTACTATTTCAGTGTGAATCCATGCATTTACATATCATATTTGTCTATTCAAATTTTATATATTAGGCTTCCACAAGAGTTCTGTGTGTGCATATGTTTTAATTGCATTCAGTTAGAAAATTATATGTGACATAAGTTAGTTAGGATGCTAAGTATGTTACAGTGTGTTCTGCACAGAAAACAGATGTGTTCTTCGGCGTAGTGTGGCCCGGCATGAATGGCCGGGGACGTTACAAATTGGTATTTGAGCATGAAAGAGTGTTCTAGAGTAACATGGCCTGGCCTGTTGAAGGATGGGAATGTTACAAAGACGGTTTCAGAGCTAAGTAAAGAATATGAGGAATGGCATGTCCCGACCTGTTGGTGGTCGGGTGTGTTACATGGTCAATGATGGTCATGACCAACCATGATTGTTTATGGACAAAAACTGTCAAACATGGTTAGCCATTTTGAACCATGGTCAACCAGAGTCAACCATGGTCATGGTCAACCAAGTTCAACCATAATGAAGGTCATCCATAGTAAAC
>SNQJ01S0043441.1:89531-119735 GCA_010110895.2 Picea sitchensis | reverse complement strand
CTCTACCCCCCTTCTTGGTATCCCTCTCCTTCCCTCTCACACTCTCAAACAATCCCTCTCTACCCCCCTCTATGTATTCCTCTCTCAACCTATGAAGGAAAGAAATGGATTGACCTAGACATGTCAAGACCTAGACCTATAACAAGACCTACACATGGCAAGGCATGGCAAGACCTATACCTAGACCTAGACAATATACCATGACCTAGACCTATACGATGACAATGATGTAGACCATTACATACACCTAGAGCCATACCTAGACGACAACATAGAATTAACGATAGACCTAGATGTATACCATGACCATGACCTAGACCATGAACTAGACCTAGACCATGACCTAGATATTGATCTAGACCATGACCTAGACCATGATTTGATTTGATTGTCAGGTTTTCTCATCTCTCTCTGGGATTTCCCATTGTTTGATTTTATATTATCAAAAATCTATGATTGAGATATTTTCTTATGAGATTGACATAGATTATGTATTACTATAACACTTTGTTGGCAATTTGGCTATCATTGATGTCAACCTTGATAAATTGGTGAATTATCATTGCTTGATCGGTTTGATAAGCATTGTCAATATTGGACATATTGTTATGAATGTGACTTGAATATCAAGCATTGTCAATATTGGACATAATTTTATGAAGGTGACTTGAATGTCAAACATTGTCAATATTGGACATAATGTTATAAAGGTGACTTGAAGATCAGTAGAAAGACAATATTGACTAATATAATGTATGAGCTTGATATAGTCATTCTATATTGTATAACGTTGATATTGTTTCATTAACATCCATGCGCGAAAGAAGAAACTGTCCAGATAAAAAGGGTAAATGGATAATCCAATATGGATCCATACAAATCACAAATAAATAAGTTAATAAGACATGGTTCATTAAAAGTGATTCGGAAAATATCAATTGAAGAAGAGTTCAAAGATGAGACAGAATATCAATGGTGGATGTTTGGTGAGGAAGCATTAACACCATTGAATCACAAGTCGATTCGATTAAAATAACAATAAGGTCGACTATCAAGAAGTCGATCGATGGGAAGATGAATTGAAGACAAGTCGATCGAATGCAAGCCTACAGATTGACAGAAGTTGGAGAAGACAAATCAATCGATTTCAAGACGATTCAAAGACAAGTCTACCAATTGAAGGTCGAATTCGAAGGAAAATTTAGTCGGGAAATACAAGTTGGCCAAAGCAAGTCGAGAAGACCAAAGTCGAATTTCTCAAGTCGGTTTTCTTCCAAGTTGAGTCGGTCCAAGAAAGAAGTAACCTAAAGGTGGAAGTCAAAGAAAAAATTAAATACAAGTTGGGTTAAGGCTGAAGCAAGATGAGTCAACTAGAATTGAAATACTCAAATTCAAAATTTTTCCTAGTTGATTCAACCAAAAAGATGTTTGTCAGTCGAATGAGGAAGAAAATACGAAAAAGGGTGAGACAAAGTCAAATATTTAGTGACTAGCAGTTGAGAGGGAATCGATTTTAATATAACCATCAAGTAAAATGTTTACAATTTGATTTTAAATAATCACCAACAAAGGATATATGTGGAGGTCGATTTAGGCATTCATGAAAAGGTAATATGTACTGAAGTCGATCTGGAATCCAACGACGAAAGGAAAATATGAGAAAGTTTCCTTCAAAGAACCATCTATACTGGCCACCTCACACACTTTCTGGGGAAATTTCTGGTGTGTCGTCTATTTCGGCATGTTCGACAAAAAACCCATGTCGTAGAATTTTAAAATTTGTTTCCATCACACCAGAATATTCATACAAAAATTGTTGTCTAAGTTGGTGTACGAAAATTACTTAATAAAAGTAACCATTTGTGTTAATTAAATGAAGGGGTGCAATGTTTCATTCCAAAATGACACATTGTTTCATGGCACCCTTTAGAGGACTATATAAGTAAATGAATATGAAGGGAAGAGAGTCGCTTGGTGGATACACACACACACACACATATATATATATATAATGGATTGAATGAAAGTTCATTCTATTAGGTTGGTGCATGTTTACAAGCTGAGTCTTGTCATGAGGATTAGATTCCTCACATCTCAGTTGGATATGAGATCAACAAGTTGGGTCTTGTTATGAAGGTTGGGTTCCTCATTTCTCAGTTGGATCTGAAAACTACAAGCTGGGTCTTGTATCAGAGAGTTGGATCTCTCATATTAAGTTGAAGTTGAAGATATTAAAGGATTGATTTTATTTGTATTCATTCAAGTTAAATAAATAAAAGAATGATATTTTATCTACTTCATACAATTTGTGTTATACATGTTTATGAATAATTAATTGAGTTGCATGTATATTATTAAGTTAATTTAGTTAATCTATGAAAGTGTGAAAAGTAGTCAAAAGCTCTATACACTAATTTAGCCCCCCTCTCAGTGTCAGTGTGTGCTTCAACACACTTGTCTATTTGTACATTCTTCAAGATTAGAATGTTGTCATTGGCCATTTATATCCTGGTAACAAGTGTAAAAGGTTATGGTTTTCTTAACTTTGTATTCTTAGAAATCAATGTTCGACATGCCCTATATTATTTATGATGGAACACTTATCTATATGTACATTCTTCAAAATTTAACTATTGTCCTCAGCTGTTTACAACTTGGTAAGCGACAAAGAAGGTTAAATTTCTCTGGAGAAACTAGACCTATACCATAAACATCACCTAGAGATTTACCTAGACCATGAACTAGACCCCCCTAACTCCATCTAACCCTAGTCATAACCTATACTCGACCCTTAACCCCCTACACACTCGAGCCTATGATATAGAAAGTTTCCACAACCTCTTTGTTGAAAGTAATTCAATGCTTTGGTAGAGTTCCATGAATATGATTCCAGAGGCATATTCACAATTTGGTTCATACAATTAATATGATAGGACTGATGAGGTTTGTGCTTCCATCCTTCCAGTTAAAAATATGGAGCGACCACCTCGCGTAAGTTTATACTTGTACTCTAATTTATTTAATAAACATATTGTGTATTTTGTTTCGCACAAGTGAACCGGTTTCGATCGCACAAGCGACCAATATATACATACACTGCTTTCCACAAAATTCAATGTTGCATTGCATAGGATGGTGGACCTAGACCTATACCATAGACTATGACCTAGACCATAGACCATGACCTATACCTATATGATGATCATGATGTATACTATAACTTAGACCTAGAGCTAGACCTATACCATGACCTAGACCACGATATAGACCTAGAGATAGATGTGTACCATGACCTAGACCTATACCATGAACATGAACATGACCATTAACTAGACCATGAACTTGACCTAGACCATGACCTAGATCTTGAATTAGACCATGACCTAGACCCCCCTAGCTCCATCTAAGCCTAGGTGCTAGCGAGAAACCCCCCCCAATGACTACACTAGGGTTCAGAATGTAGGTAGATCAATTAACCATTTAAAAGTCAACTACTTCTCTAACTACCCCAAACATACCAAAACTCATACAATAAAAACAAATATGATGGAGATCGGGTAACTATACCTCTACTCTGCATCCGATGATGATCCCCTCGCGCTTGTAAGATTTGAGGACTGCACGCCTCCTCCCAGGGCTGGACTGCATCCAAATATTGACAAAAAACAAACGACAAGCATGCTATTCCATATACAAATCGGGGTTATATGTTATAATGTAAAAACATAAACCAATAAAAGCATTCAATACACCATTATTTGGGACAGGAAAAACAATTTTTTTATTAATAACTCAATGATTATACCTTTTACAATCAAAGTCGGCTACTGCTCCACGAACCTAGTCCGGGCTCCTCTTCACCAAGCTCCAAGTGCACCTTTGTATGGATTTTCCTCTCAACCTTTTGATCTCTTCTTGGGAAGTGAATGGGTTCTAGTGGAGGAAGAAGGGCTAATTAGGGAATGCAGAGGCAATTCTCATAAAAGGGATGCAATGACTGGGGAAATGAGGGGATGTGAAATGGGAAGAGTTTCACTATTATTATGTATAGATGTAAAATGAGACCCCAACACCTCCTTTTATATGGGAAAAGGATGGTTATTCAGTTGGGTGGCGAGCTATAGGCAGTGGATTAGTTGGGAAACTACCCAATAGCCCGTAATCTCAACGAATTCCTTGCAAATTTTTATTTTTTGCAACTTTTGCAAGTATACGTGGGTTCTATTGGTTCAACATGCGTATGTATACAAGTTGTAGTGGTGAAACAAGCGTATGTACATGGGTAGCAGTGGTGCAGAGCGCATACATCTTCAAAAAATTGGTTTTTTAGAAGAGCAACTCAAAGTGCTTTGGAAAAAAATGTAAGAGGGCCAAAATCCAGGTATGCATATGTTGAGAAATTTAGGGTTATAACATATGCCCCCTAATGTGTGAGGTCAAAAGAGCATATGATGGCCAAAATACATTACAAAATCTTCACCAATGTACGGAACGAGTGAGCCCGGGACTAGAGTTCGGGTGGTGCCATCTGCAAAATAACAATTGTCTCTCTGAGGCAGGCATACCCATGCTTGGGATGAAATAAATCATGGCTTCCAATCAAATACATTGTAGATCCATATCATATAACTACATAAATTGTAGCCGCGAGCAATGTGCAATGGATCTACATTTCAAAATCAAAGATATAGAAGTAGAGTATTCATCCTCAAGAAGACAATGACACCTGACGGCTAGAGATGCGATTTTCATATCTTGAACAACAAATTAAAGATCTTCAAAACTCGAGTAGGATTATAATGTGAGTGTATGACTTCACTACCAAGAGGTCTTTGATGGCTCGTCGGGAAAAGACAAGAGGATCTCAATGATCAGGCAAAGAACTTCATTGATTTTGAATCAAGATTTGTCTGGACTTTTATGATGGTCGACCCATGAGGTCAAGAGACAAACTGCAAAAATGTCGACTCAGGTTGGGTGAAACTTCCCTTGGAAAAAATCACAGAAGATGATAAGACTCAGGCAGCATGACATTGACATAAGTTCACGATGCAGAAGGCAACACAAACTCTCCATGTGTTTGGAAGAGTAACCAAACAGAGGAGGACACATATCTATGTAGCGAGAACATCTTCCTAAGGTCATACTAGATCCCAATGCTTAAAGAACAAACGAAAGGATTTTCTTTTTCCAAGGGTGACTCATTGTGTTGCCAACAAAGAATATATTTTCTCGTCCCCTCTTTTTGGGTTTTTTTATTTTTTTGTCTTTTTCAATTTTTTAAAGAGATTGAAAAAGAATAAAAGAATGCTACGTTACAAAGGAGGAACAAGTGTCGCAAGCAAGCATACTAGTTCCAAGCGCCAGGAACACATTAATTCTTAGAGCAAGGAGACATATGCAGGTGTCAGGTCGCAGAGGCAAAGTGCTACAAGGCTTGCATATAAGGCATTCTTCAAAGGTTTAGTTGAGAGCAACATGGATCCGACATTATGCCAAAGACACAAAGATGAAAATGCGATTAGCAAGACACGATGAAACCCCCTTCAATGTGTTTTTAACGAGGCCAAAGAAGGTAATCTCGGTAGTTTTTCCACGTTTAGAGAGTCTGAAAAAATGTAAAAGAAGACTCCAAGGGGCACCTTTTACAGAGATAGTCTAGTCGGTTTGAAAAAGGGGTAATCGAACACTGAAAATAAATCTATTCAAAACCATTTTAACGAGTGTGACAAAGACAAGATCACTCGACAATATTTTCAATTTTAAGCAGTCTGAAAAGAGATTAACTATGGACTCACAACCTTTTTTCTGATTTTAGTCTCCTTAGCTAGAAAAAGTATAAAATTTACTAAGGAGAACTCTCTCGGCGAGATGAATCTCCCTAGGCGTACATTTTTCCTCCATAATCTATAGGTAGGAAAAGGGGGTAAACTCATGCCAGTAGATGTTCTTCTGTACCAATTTAACGAGTGTGAAGGAACAATGTCACTCGATGATATTTTCAATTTTAGGGAGTCTAAAAAGATCTTAACTATGGACTTTGTAGGGGTTCCTTTTTCGTAAGTAATCTCCAAGGCCCAAAAAAGGTGATAAACCAAAACCAAAGAGAATGTTCCTTTTTCATAAATTTAGTCCCTCGGGCCTGAAAAAGGGTTAAACTTATGCCTGAGAATACTCTTCTAGCGAACCAAGGCTCCTAGAGTATACCTTTATTCGTACAATTGACCATATGGACCGAAAAAGGGGTAAACTACCATCGGACAAGCGTGCCTTCAAATTTGATTTTGGCGAGCGTGAAGGGCAATAAGATCGCTCAAAAATATTTTCATGTTTAGGGAGTATGAAAAGGGATTAAAGAAGACTCCAGGGGGTTATGGCTCATGCATACTATCGGTTCAGGTAGATCCCATTGCTAGGCTCAGACCAAGAGTCTCTTCGATAGTCAACCTGGAAAGTCTCCCAAAAAGGAATAAAACACAAACCATGGTGTAAGTCTTCCCACGGTATAGAAACTGTAGTGATGGATTCAAGGATAGCTTCATCCGAAGGAAATTCAAACTACGAGAAATCACGCAAACGAGGAGGGTCAATAGTCCTGAAGGGAGAAGTAATACTGACCATATTCCATATGATGATGGAGGTTTTGGCCAGGACCGACAGAGTCTATCAGTAAAGAATCACAAGCATGAGGGCTTGATGATCTACAAATAGTGAGATCAAACTCAAAAGGAGACTGAAGATCACTTGGAACAAGAGGGGGAAGCGAGGGCTCCCATGCCCTTATTGGATAAACCAATGGATCAATTGTTGAGACCAAGTCTCAAGAAGGAAAACATGATTGTGCAAGTTCCTTCTCAGAAGCAATTGAACATCAAGGATAAGACGCCACATAATTAACCTGTGGCGTGGTAGAGTCTACACGGACACTAGGAACATATAAAGGGGAAACCTGAAATAACGCATAATTAGGATGGTGATTATCAGATGCCAGCTGGTCAATAGTGATATTGCCTCCATTATGATGGAAATACATCACCCCAAAGAGTGTAGACACCACATCATTCATAGCATATACATAATCACGCCTGAGAAGCATATTAAAATCTAACGGGCCTTGCACCACTATAACATCGACAAGGACAATCTTCCCACCTAATGAGATAGGAAACTAAGGAAGAATCCCCAAATATTCACTAGGACATCTGTCAAAAGACAACAGCTCATGCGATGCAGACACAAGCTTGGGAGAACCCAAAGCTTTCCAAATCGAGGAGGATAAAATACTTGTAGAGTCTCCTTCAACCACAATGCATCGATAAATGTTTGTTGAATTAACTTCAACCCTTATTTGAAAATGTGTATAAGAAGGAAGGCAAGGCTCAACAAGGTCATTCCAATCAAAGGAAACCATCTTAGGGCTTGGAGGGGGTGTGCTCGAAGCAAGCATAATGCCCCCTTGTTCTGAAAGTACTGAATTGGAAATTCTAAAAACATAGTCGGTAGACACATCACACTCCAAGAGAAGAGTGGGTTCAGCTGAAGATTGCATTGGCATGACCACTTTGGTAGACTCGACACTCTCCAAGATAAGAGTGAGATTAACTGAACACTGCATCGGCGTGACCACTTTCTCAACCACTGATTGAATGGGCTACGAGACAACATGTTCTACATGCACATCACCCCACAAAATAGGATTAAGATCAATTGAAGATTGCATCGACATGACCACTTCATCAACCAAAGGTTGAATATACTATGAGGAAACTTCAAAAGACTCAGAATCAAAAGATCTTGCAAACAGGGACCATACTATTTGTACCTCTGGAATGTTAGGGCATAGATGACTAAGGTGATCTCCCTTGAAAATATTACAAGGGAACTTATGCTTATGTCCTATCCGTCTATGTTTCTCAACAAAATCAATTCCCCCAACATCACTAGCAGTGGCTTGTTGCTGATCTTCAACATGACTAGCAGAGGTTGGTTGTTGAACTCTAGTACGACTTGTAGGGACTAGGTTAATGCCCCAGGTATGAATTGTAGAGGATGGGTGTTGGTATTCAACATGACTTGTAGAGTTTTTTGACCTATCTCCAACATGACTCGCAGAGGTTGGTGATTTCTTCTTCCTATTCTTCCTCTTTCTATTTCGTTTAGACTTCCGATTACTAGTAACTATACTTTCACCAGGGAAGGAAAAAGGAGGAGGAGAAGAATTTTTGACAAAGGAACATCAACATGATGCCCATGACATAATGTTATTAAATGAGAAGCATCAAGAGCATTCAAGACATTTGGAATGGTACCCAACCAAAACCGGTAGTCCCACATTCAACCCAGGAATGTACAAAGTGGCCATCAAAGGGACAACAACATCTTTGAAGAAAGGAAAAGCACAAGAATCCCCTTGCGAAGGGGTTCCTTGGTTGGTATAGTTAGGAACTTTAGCCATGAAGATATTATGCATAGGTTCTCCCCTTGCGGGATCATTCAAGTCTGTAAAAGTCTCACACACTGACTTTGATGAACCAGTGTTATAAAAACAACGCCTATAAAGAGGCAGCTCCATGTTTCTAAGCCGAAGACTGAAAAGTAATCATGACCGAAAGAGTGGGATGTCTACCACCTTAGGTCAGAGACCTAAATAAATGACTGAATAACTCACTATGGAAAACTAGGGAGCACAAAGCACACACTAAATATTCCTAAAGGCAAATCAAGCAGACAATTATCTATTAGGAAGGACAATTACGCTAGTCAACACTAGAGAAACTAATCGGTGCAAGTGAAACTCAAACACGGAAGCACCCTCTGGGTATACTTTGCAAAGTGTTACCCGACGTTTGCCCTAGGTACCGTGGTATACCCTCGTAGTCACCTGTGTAAGTCCCTAGAATATGGGCAACTAAGTTGCCAGCTCGCAAACAGTCACCAGGAGGGTACAATCGACAGTCGGGTGGAGTGAAATGAGAAGGATAACAAGTCTTAAACCTATCGAGGGTATCAAAATAAATTGGTATGGAAGACAACAAAGGATCTCGAATGGATTCGAGGTCCATGAAGCTCTGTAGGAAAATGAAGTCGGTAATACTCCAAAGACAAATCTTGAATATGTGTTCCCCACTACGTTTAGTCCGACTTTGGAGGGGTTATCTCTGTAGCCTTTCCTCACATGACCTCATGTTTAGCCCCTGTGTTAGAGGGGGGTCCTGAATAACTTTTACATCACTGAACTTTAACACTCCTTATCTCTGACTCTAATGTTTGATTAATGACCTTGAAGAGTTTCATCTCCAACCTAATTCAAGGCCCCGACCCTAAACTAGTTGGTTGACCTTACAAACATAAAAAGTCTAATTGATTTTATATTTAGAGTTCATTTTAATGGCTTGATAAAAAGTCTAATTGATTTTATCTTTAGCATTCGTTCAAATAACAATGCGAAAAAAATGTGAAGAAAGAAAGAGACCTAAACAAATAGGGTTATATATATATATATATATATATTCTTCCAATCAAAGCAAAACTGACAAAAGATTCTAAAAGAAACTGATGAATCCAAGATAAAAATAAGCTAAAAATGCTAGGAAACACAAGAAGACTAAGAAATAAGTAAACTAAAACCTAAACCCAGGCTATGATTGTAAAAATAGAGACTCTGAACTATATCAAGAAACCCTTGAGATGTATAAACCTCAATCAGGAAAGAGGTTGGTTGCCTCTTTTTCAAAAACATTCTTGAACCAGATACGCTATTGCTGCTTTAGTAACCTGCGTATGTACGCGGGATGTTTACTGATCAGAGCGTGTATGTACACAGGATGACCCAAAGCACGACGCGCACACCTCTGTATCTCTTAAAAAAAATAAAGAAACAATCAGTCTTATAGGGCAAGGAGAACTAGTATGGCATCTGAAGGTGACCAGAATCCCTTAAAAGACTCAAAAGACTCAATAGAAACTTGAAAGAAAGAAAAAACAATCAAACAACCTGAAAATACCCTAAAACCCTAGAGGCTTCCCTAGTATGGTCGCCGGTTTTGCTAGCAAGAAAAACTCCCTTATGACTACACTAGGATTTAGAATGTAGGCAAATCAATTAACCGTCTCAAATTCAACTACTTCTCTAACTACCCCAAACATACCAAAACTCATACAAGAAAAGAAAAGATGAAGGAGATCGGGAAACTATGCCTCTACTATGAGTCTGATGATGATCCCCTCGCACTTGTAAGATTTGTTGACTGCACGCCTCCTCCCAGGGTTGGCTTGCATCTAAATATTGACAAACAACAAATGACAAGCATGTTATTCCATATACAAGTTAGGGTTAGAAGTTAGAATTTAAAAACATAAACCAATAAAAGCATTCAATACGCCATGATTCCGGACATGAAAAGTAGTTATTTTATTAATAACTCAATGATTATACATTTTACAATCAAAGCCAGATACTGCTCTACGAACCTGGTCTGAGATCCTCTTCACCAAGCTCCAAGTGCACCTTTGTATGGCTTCTCCTATCAACCTTTTGATCTCTTCTATGGAAGTGAATGGGTTCTGATGGAGGAAGAAGGGTTAATTGGGGAATGCAAAGACAATTCTCACAAAAGGGCTGCAATGACTCAGGAAAGGAGGGGATGTGGAATGGGAAGAGTTTCAATGTTCTTATGTCTAGATGTAAAATGAGACCCCAACACCTCCTTTTATATGGGAAAAGGATGGTTATTCGGTTGGGTGATGGGCTATAGGCGGTGGATTAGTTGGGAAACTACTCAATAGTCTGTAATCTCAACGAATTCCTTGCTAATTTTTATTTTTTGCAACTTTTTCAAGTATACATGGGTTGTAGTGGTGCAACATGCGTATGTACATGATCTGTAGTGGTGCATCAAGCATATGTACACGGGCAACAATGGTGTAGGGCACGTACATCTTAAAAAAATGGTTTTTTAGAAGAGCAACTCAACAGTGCTTTGTCAAAAAATGTAAGTAAGAGGGCCAAAATCCAGGTATTCATATGTTGATCAATTTAGGGTTATAACACTAGGAATAACATATACTCTACCCTTAACCCCCTCCACATCCAAGCCCTAAGTGCACTATGATTATACCTCTTGTTTAATAATGATATTTTATGGATATGACCGTTCACCTAAGGTTTAATCCATATCTACCCTTGTTCTCTCTTTATCTTTTGCATCTAACCCACAACATTTGCACCCACATCTTGGTGTTGTAACCATTTGTCTATGCTTTAAAACACTTTAAATCCTAAGCCCTTAGGTCCTAGTTGTCCTCAAACCCCTGCACATATTTATTCATAAATATGTTTAGTCCATAATAAATTCTATATTCGTTGCATTAAGAGTGTGCACACACTCTTGTGACTTGAAATCCTTGTGATTGTCACTCATCCATGCTCAGTAGGAATGCATGCACGTTCCAAGGATGTGCACACACTATAGTGTGCACATGTTTTAGGAACACACACACATTCCTGCTGGGAATTTTTGTGTACCAAGCACACTCCTCTACCTCATATATCTCAACCCCAAAATTTGAACAAAAAAATAGCATGCACATACAGGTTTTCCTTATTTTAGTCTTCTTGTTTAACTCATAGACATTTTTTTTCTATTGCAAGACAATTGTGGGAAAAATTGGAAGAAAAATTTGTCCAAGTGGAATTGGAATGATTGGTTGTGTCTTCTTGGAATTGGAAAACAAATTTGTCCAATTGGAATTGTTAGTTGTGTCTTATTGCGCAATACCAAGCATTGACAACACATGCCTCTACCAAGCATGTACCACGATCACCAAGATACCATCACAAGATATGTGTCTCAACCATGTACCAAACCATCAACCTATACCATACCAAGCATCAACCATGTACCACAACTTGTACCATAACAAGTGCATCAACCATGCACCAAAACCTGTACCATGTACATCAACCATGTACATCAATCATGTACTAATCCTTTATCAACCAAACCTTTAATATACCATGTTCCAACACTACACCATACATCAACAATGTATCTCAACCATATCACTCATGATATGTCTCAATAATTCCATACACCATGTACCATAATATATACCAAGCAAGTATTATAAATGGTGTACCTCAACCAAGTACCAATATCACCAAGAGTTTTATCTCATACATGTGCTACCATATACCTCAAACAAAATTCCAATCATCCATGTACCTCAAACATGTGCCATATCACTCATGATATTCCTCAAACAATTACCATAACCATGTGCCAATATATCCAAGATATGCACCCTCAATGAACCTCAACAAATATACCTGAACTAGCATGCATTATACATCCAATATGTGCCTCAAGGAATATACCAAAAATCACAATGTCATGCCTCAAACATGTTCCACAATATCACCAAGATGCAACCTTATGACACATGGAATAACTTACCTTTACATTTGTAACTAACCTAGTACCTCTGATCTTGATGCATAGACTTGTAGCTTTACCTCAGTCCTCAGCAACCTGACACACATATTTCTTCACTATTGTCTTGTCCTCATGGGACAAAGATTTCCTATCACATTGGGCCTCATATGATAAGCCCTAGGAAACCCACAAGGATGCCTTGCGGGGCACTAGTTATATGACCTATGGGGATCATCCAGATTAGGGTTTTTCAGAAAATTGCACTCTCTCCACCTCCGAAAATTTCTCTCTTCCTTCGCACTTTCTCCACTACCTCAGACTCCACCTCCGATTCACCAATAAACCAAAATATTCTCACAATATAGATATTCAATAGAATTCATGTGTGTCCTTGTGAATGACTTATTGAGGTGTATTTATACTTTTTCTAGGTAACCTCTTTCCTTATCTTTAGGGATTCTTAAATTTCTTGTAACAACCACATTACCCTTTCATTAATTGACTTGTAACTAACTAGGGGCTTCTTAACCATTATTCTAGGCTTCCATCTTGATGAGGGCATATATCCATAACTGTGAGGAACCATGTGTCGTACCACCTACCATTGGAAATGACATGATGAGGACTATCCATCTATGAGTATGTTACCTAAAATTACATTGTCCTTCATGCCCTTATTCCTTGATCAACTTTGGGTTTCATAACCACACCTTCAGGGCTTCGTGTAGACTTCATCAAATGCACCCATCATATCTGTTGACATCAACCATTCTTGTTGAAATCAATGAAAAATAACTCACCATAAATATCGATCACAACTCTGGGGTATCTCAAACACTCCAAGGGTTGACATAAATGAAAACCAACTATACAAACAAACTATCCAACAAAATTTATATCAATTGAAAATTCTAAAGTTCAATCATATAATAACTGGGTCTCCTTCATCTATCATGTGTGGATGAGAAATTGATTATTCACTGGAGTAAATCTAATCACGTAATGAAAACATTTGATGTGATAAAAATATAAGAACATTACTTAATGCATTGATTTTTCATGTATTAATATGACCAATTGATAACTAATAAATGTAATTTAAGCATGCCTATTTGTAGAAAAATATACCCTAGATCTCTTAGTTGGCTTGCATCTCTCATACTATTGAAAATATGCATCATGGGAACAAATAACATACGACAATAAATTATGGTGGGGTGACAACCAAAGTATTGTATCATCCAAAAAATGCAAATCAAGATTTTTAGAAATAGATGGTGGTCTAGATATTTCCCTAGTGAAATCAACTAAAATACTACCCAATGTAGTGTGCATGGTGTCTGACATCACATCCTCACCTCAAATCCAAGAGGATATGGGTTTTCTAACTCCTAAGGAAAAACAATAATCCTACATGGAAATGGTACCAATTTTGCAAGAGGTAGTATGGAAACAGGGTCTCTATGAGCTCCAATTGTTGAAATAATGTAACTGCAAAGAGCATTCTTATTATTATTTTGTTATTGGATTAAATCCCCATTGTGGATTAATCATGTCATTATTATTATTGGATTAAATCCCCATTGTGGATTAATCATGTCATTATTCCCATTGTGGATTAATCATGTCACATTATTATTATTGTTATTGGATTAATCCCCATCAGGATTAATCATGTCAAGAATTGTATAAGGACCAGTCCCCTTTTGCAAATTGGTCATCTGACAATTACAAAGTGCGTAATAAGAAGTTAACCCCACGCTATAATGGAAGAATTATTAATTAATTAAAGGTATTTACCCAACGTGAGTAGAGAGGTCTACCGCCAGACAGGACCTTTCACACGCGCCGTGCTGATATTAAGAGGCTAGCTACCACTTCTAACACACACTTCACTTGCTCATTATCTATGAGGCAAGTCGCGAATTGGAAGTTGGAGAGAGGAGAAGAAGGGTGGCTTATCCTTTGGGAGGACTTTCAGATTGGTTTGAGTTATCTCTTGAACATTGTATAAGCCATTTATGATAAGGAAGTTTTGTTGGGTTTTCCCCTAGAGGGTTTCCCTGTGATAAATGTTGCCCTTGTGAATGTATTTCTTAGTGATCTTGTTCTATTATGCTCTTATTCAATGAAATGCAAAGAACTATAATAATGGCATAAACATTAACATGGTATCGTGAGCCAACTCCAAGGAAGCATATTTAAGAGGAAAACGTCATCATACCGCACTCCAAAAATTAGGGTTTTGAAAAGTATCTCTTTTCGTTTCCCTAACCTCCTAGAAAGTTGTGTCCTCCCCCAAGGATCATTTTTGGCACTTAGAGTGCACCTTTTCAAAGGCTAGATCTTCCTAGTGAAACCCTAGTTTTCACAAAGTACCGTGAAACCGTGAGTACCGTATACCGTAGTACCGTATCCGTAAAGTCCGTACACTGCAAACCGTGAACTGCATCAGATTAAGGGGTAAAGTTGATTTTCACCGACTACACCAATTAACTCACTCGCATCTATCCCTGACTGTAATATTCAAAAATTAAGTTTGAAAAATTAGGGTTTCATAAAACCCTAAGTTGTAGTTGCAGTTGTAGTCTCAGAAACAGTTGTAGTTGCGGTACCTGTTGCAGTTGTAGTTGTAGCTACAGAACTAGTTGCAATCACCCTGAAGTTTTCTTAAGAGTTTGTAAAGATTACCGCTGCTACCAGAAGGAGCCACTAACTGCAAATGCTATTAGAGGTATGTGTTACATATGTTTCTAATGTTAAACCCTAAAGAGGTTTGGTAGAGAAGGGATTCCTTTTCCATAGATCCAGTATGATCTCAAGATCCAACACATTCGTGAGGAATGATGCAACCCGGTGTGTGATTATTCTAATATGCACTATTTGTTATGAAATTATCTTGGATCAAGAGCCAGATGTTGAAGCTATGATCAAATCATTAGAAGGATTGAAAGCTGATCATGAGCTTATCCTCTAACCTAACCTTTGTCAAGATGGCATATTCTCTTAGTGCAACAGACAGGTTGAAAAAAGCACTGGTCACTTGAGTGAAGGAGACCCAAGAAAGAGCACTCAATTCTCGAGGACACAATCTGTGTTTGATTAACTCCAGCATCCAAAGGTACACATGACGTTGTACGACTTTAGTTGAGATAGCAATCGCCATAAAGTATTATACTTGATAACATGTGAGAATACTTTGTTTGATATGACTAACACATCCTTTAGGAGAAACCTCGTGTTAGTTTCAGATTTCCATTAAAGAATGCTTGGTCACAACACTAAGAGAGTGTTGACCCATTTCCTCAGACATTTCTACCTTAATCTTTAAGTAAATTATAAGCATGTCCTAAAGGAGCTATTGTTATGATTGTTTGTGCTATTTCTTTTTATTATCAGAAGGATATTATTCTGTTTGTTGTTTTGTTGACCTTGTTTAGGTCACATGTGATAACCTTGAGGAAGTTATATTGAAGGTTGTAGAAGGCAACGTGTTGAAGGAGAGATAATAAATGAAGAAATCATTAGTGGAGAAGAAGAAGGTGGGTAACTTAGAATTTGCCATGACCCACGCTATTGAAGAACTAAGGAACTCTGTAGAATATTAGCTCATCAACTACAAGGCACCACCATACATGTATGCAAAGTTGTCATAGGTTTACCGAATCAAAGGTGACCATGAAGGGCGAGCATGGATGCACAAGGGAAGAAACATCAAGAACCCCTTTGAAGAGTTTACAAGAAGCGCGTATGAGTCCTAGAACTCATTCATTCGCATGTATGTGGCCCAAATGCCATCATCCTCCAATAATGGTATGTATACTATGTGTCATCCATTAATGATTATTCTCAAGAAGACCCTGATATATTGGAAGTATTCAACAAGATCAAGGAATTCAGCCTTGATAAGAGAACCCCTTCAGAAGGAAGACATACTCGTGTCAGATAATGGATGAAAATATACCTCAAAATAATTCATGAATATCTACAAAGACGTTGGGATCAAGATCTCTAACAAAACAGAGTAGTTGAACGTAAGAACATAACCATGTTGGAAGTCGTGAAGATCAAGATCTTCTCCTATGTGCTTATGGGCTAAGCAACAATGACAGCTTAAGCTTCTATATAGAACCGATTGCCCTTATAGTGCACTCTGGGTTCAATAATTCCCGTAAGAGATGTTCTTAAAGAAGTTAAAGGTAAGCCATAAGAAAATACTTGGCGTCTCAAATTGTTTATCCATACCCGAAAGAGAAGAGGAACAAACTGGAGCCCTCTGAAAGAAGGGAATATTTGTGGGATAATGGTATCCAGCTCGTAATCTACATACCGTCACCGCCCATATTGAGATCAGTAGGGACGTGTCCTTTGATAGAGAAGCAAGACTTAATAAATTGAGAAGATGCCTGAAGAGGTATGTGAAGAGAATCCTCAGAATTTCTGTGGATCTAATGTAATCCCATGTAGTGGAAGTTCCCGAGTCAGCAGAACTCGTATGGTGTCATAGCTCGATGAGGAGACCCCAAGATCATGATATCATGTAGTTCAAGAACCTCCTCAAATGACCTTTCTCCCATAAAAGAAAAGCTTTCTTGGGCAAGAGACCTTATTCAACATGTATAAAGGTTTTCCTAAGGAACCACAAGACAGAAGAAACCAAAGCCATTCTCCGTTACACGGATTTGATGTGCAATATACTGATGAGGAACCTACATGTTTTGGAAGAAGAAGCCACTCCGTGAAGTGAAGAATGGGCCTATCCCATTATCAAGAATACCAATCCATAATAAAGAATGATGTATGGGAAATTGTTCCTAGACCCTCAAAAGTAAGGATGTGGTATCATCAAAATGGCTCTTCAAGGTAAAACATCCTGCTGATGGAAGTATGGAGAAATATAAAGAAATATTTGTCGCCGTGGCTTTTCCTGCATGAAGGAATCAATTAGAAGAGACATTCACTTGCGGGTTAGATACATTTCTATCAGAACCATTATAGCTCCTGCCGCCAAGATGAAATGGAAGCCGCACTAGATGGACGTGAAGACGCCTTTTCAATGGTGTCACGGAAGAGGAAGTGTGGCATAGAGCAACCCCAAGGATTTAAAGTTGAAGACGTGAAACTTGCTGTCCGGTCGATTGAAGAAACCTTATATAGATTTCGAAGCAAGCTCCTAGCTATGGCTATATAGACGCTGACGTAGCCAGTTTTACCAAGAGAAAGCGCATTTCAAATATCTACTTCAAGATCAAGGAGAATGAACCAAGAATACTATTATCAGCATGTGGATGACTTATTCTTAACCGGAGAAGAAATTCATTGTTGAATGTAAACGTAGACTTTGCCGCTGATCTCTGAAATGAAAGACCTGGGCTCAATGCATTACTTCCAGGTCTTGAGGTATGGCGAGTCCTGAAGAATCTTCCTAACTGTGGGATATACATGGTCTAAATTCGAAGAGATTCTATATGCTAGAATGCAAGTCCATGAATAATTCCATGGAAGTTTAAGATGAAGTCAGCTCGGTCAATACTTCATCGACGGATAGATGCCACCATGTACAGACAGACATTGGATCGTTGATGCACTGGATGAACACTAGACCGTGACATCTCTTTGGTAAAAGGAACACTTTGAGTCGGGCCAGGAGCCTTGCATGTTCACCTTGTGGCTACAAACATGTGATGAGGTACCCAACGTACAATGGATTATGGTCTCAAATATGATGGAGATCATGATCATTAATTGAGTGGATATACCGATGCAGATTAGGTAGCGCTATTTTACGTAAAAACACTTCCGTGGATGTTGTTTCATTTTGGGATAATCTATGATCTCGTGGAAGAGTAGAAGCAATCCAAAGAGTTACCTCGCATCAGCGGAAGCAGAGTACATTGTCGCGATGTTCTCGCTAGCTGCGAAGCTACATGGCTCCGAAAGTTGCTGACAATGTGCCTATTTTATTTGGAGATGAGAGAAACCGCCATTCTATGTGATAATCAAAGCCTATTAAAATGACAGAGAATCCCGTGGTTTCACTAATGTGTCAGCAATATAGAGATCCGCTATCATATTTCATCTATGACATGGTACGTAGAGGAGCCTTGAAGCTCCAAAACATTAGCACGGATGAACGTGTTGCCGATGTGATGATAAGCCTCTATCTCGTAAGTTTGAACACTTTCGAGATAAGCTCGTTATAGTCCGAAAGGACCCTTCCCTGAAGGGGGGAGTAGATGTGATCCCTTGCCGACCGTTAGATGTGTGCCAAGATGATTCATGCCGACCAAGAAAGTTAGACGAAGTTACGACTTTCATGTGATCCTTCTGACCTCATCGTTAGATGTAAAGCAAGCGAGTCATGCCGACCAAGCAGTTAGACGAAAGCGCCGACTATCGCAGTGTTCCTTACTTCTAACCTCGCTTTTAGATGTAATCAAGATGAGTTATGCTTCGACCCAGTTGTTAGGGACGAAAGCATAACATCGATGATTCCTCGCTTCGACCTCGTTGTTAGATGTAAAGCCAGATGTTGATGTGTTCCCTGCTCCTGACCTCGTTGTTATATGTATTACACCAAGATGAGTCATGCTTTCCTAATCTAGTTAGACATAAAGCGACGTCAGGATTCCCGCTCGACCTAGTTGTTAGGATCTAAAGTGAGATGATGATATTACTTGCTTCACCTGCTTGTTGGGACGTAAAGCAAGATGTGGATCGAGACCGAAGCAATACTAACTAATCGTGACATTGAGCTACAGTAGTATCGGTGGATGTGACGTACTAGTGTCAGAATGAGGTATCATTTCAATGATACATATTGATGCGTATGATGATGGCATTCTTTCGAATGATGATGCCGCTAATGAAGAAAACTTCCATGACTCATAAATGTGTTAGTCAATTGTTCAAGATGATATTGACGATATCGGCCCTCCGTGATGCCAATCGGGATGATGCGACTCCTCTTTGCCTCGACACGATGAAGAATACCCTTCTTGTTATGGGGAGTGTTGAAATAATGTAATCAGCTTAAGAGCATTTCTATTATTATTTTTGTTATTGGATTAAACTCTCCATTGTGGATTAATCATGTCATTATTATTATTGGATTAAACTCCCATTGGACACTAATCATACATATTATTATTATTATTGGACCATCCCTATCGAGGATTAATCATGTCAAGAATTGTATAAGGACCAAATCCCCTTTTATGATTTGGTCACTGGACAATTACAAAGTAATAAGAAGTCCGCCCCAACAATTATAATGGAAGACCTGTGACCAATTAAAGGTGGATTTACCCACCCGTGAGGAGAGGTCGGCCCTGCCAGACAGGACCTTTCACATGCCAGTTGATATAAATAAGAGGCTAGCTTCACTCTAACATCATACACTTCACTTGCTCATTATCTATGAGGCAGTTTTAAATAGAAGTTGAGAGAGGAGAAGAAGGGTGGCCATCTCTGGGGAGGACTTTCAGATATTTGAGTTATCTCTGAACATTGTATGCTTCATTTATGATAAGGAAGTTTTGCTGGTTTTCTTCCTCTAGAGGGTTTCCTAGGATAAATGTTAAAATAAATGTTGTGTCTCTTGTGAATGTGTATTTCTCAGTGATCTTGTTCTTATTATGCTCTTATCTAATGAAATGCAAAGAACTATAATAATGGCATAAACATTAACACCAATATGGTCATAATTGTGTCCCCTAGAAGGACCATACAAATGTGATGGTGTGCTAGTATAGTCAGTGTACATGTGTAATAGAAACTCAACATATATATGTGTTGAAAAATATAATGGCGCCTCATAATGGTGGGGGAACATGCCCCACACTCTTGTAAATTTGTCATAAATATGATGGACGACAACCTCAAGATTAAAGTCTCAGAGTTTAAGTGGTTTCCCCTTCACATGGTTAGGATGGATCTCGAACAACGTACCCATCATATCAACACCTCTTATCATCTATTTCACCATATCCTAGCTAACTATCCCCAACACCTAGGTCCTCCTCCTCATGATAACACTTTTCCAAAGGTGTCTCTATAGTCCCACCCTCTAATATAGATCTATCAATCGATCAACACTCTCTAACATCATCTACATCGATTGTTGAGTGGTGTTGTTGTGAGGGATGGCTAAGATATCCTTGTCAAACCAATTTCATTAATTGAATATCTCTCTATGTATGATCCAGGTCACCACATTCTCTCATGGAGAGGCATGTGCAGGGTGATCCTATAGACTAGTGACTTCTACACGTTAGACTAAAAAATATATCTACATTAAAATTTGTGTTTACTTGTGAATCCAAACATTGAAAATAAAAGACATCCATAACTGAAAAAGATTAAATATACATTTAATAAATGAGTCCTATAACTCCTCAATATCCTGTAATGTTTCATGTTTACTCCAACAGGGGAGAGCTACATTGCCTCTCTAACTACCATTGTTGCAACTATTGTTGGTTGTTGTCACCTAATGGTTGGATGGTGGGGTTTCCATGAAACATAAAACAAATATTATTAAAACTAATAATAATTCACTAATATCTAACTCAATGAAAGCAAAATTATTAGTAACACATACATGTCCTGTTATGGGTTAGGAAAGGAACTTCTCCAAGTTGTCTAGGAGAAACAACTCAAGACTATCTAGAGCTCCATATCTTTTGGAGAGAAGACACTTTCTCTAGAAAAATGTATGCATCCAACAACCAAGATGAATGATATCGAGACAAATTCATTAGTTGAAGAAGTAAATAATTTTTCATATCATAAATCAAAATTAACATGTGGATTATCAAATAAGGGGTTTAAATGTTAAGTGTTATAGTGGTTAAGGTCCATAAAGTTTAAGAATTAGGTAAAATGACAACAAAATTGTCAACTAAGGAGAGGTCTAAGTGGTCACCACTTCATTTTTATAAGACAATTTGGAAGCCCAAATTGGCATGTTGACATGTGCATAAGGAAGAAGTGAGATGACCAAAGGAAAATTGGGTTTCCCTCTTCCTTAATATGAGTGGCACATAATAAATGAACCACCATTCTTATAACTACCAAAAAAATTTGGAATACCAAGACAATAAATAAGGAAACAAGACCAAACACTAAATAGAACATAAGGAAAACACCATGTGGAATGTGAATAGGTATATGAAGGTGAACACCATGGAAAAGGAAATGAAATCAAAAGGGAGTGATTGGTAAAAGGACAATAATATTTTCAAGTAAGGAGAGGTTTAAGTGGTCGCCACTTAAAGTTTTAGAGGTAACTTGGAAGCACAAAATGGAATTCCATCTTGTACATAAGGAAGAAGTGACGATACCAAAAAAAATTTGGGGTTTCCCTCTTCCTTGAGATGAGTGGCATGGAATAAATGAAACAACACCGTTATACCTACCAAAAGGACGCTGTTATTTTGATTTGATCATTATATTATTTTTCATCTATCCCGATGCTCCTAGAGTGGAAAAAATTGGAGAAATTATCTTGTAGGGTCATTTTAGTGTTAGGTCCCAGTTTGGAAAATTGGGGTCCGGAACCTTCTAGATCCATTTTGAGGAATTAAATGGATTTTTTTTGTAATTTTTTACTCTTTGAGTCATTTTCCCACACCCTTGATAGTTTTCTACACTCTAATACCTTTCCAACAATGCAAACCATGCCTAAATTAGATCTTGTATGTGAAAGTTATGCCTCCTGCAAGTTGACCTACCTTGTTGACCACCATGGTAGGAGTGGATGTCATGTCAACACCCCCTTACTCAAACATATGGGGCTAGATATGTGTTAAATTTTGAGAATATTCTAGAAGGTCCAAAACTTATCACTAATTGAGGGTTGAGGAAGTCAAAACCCTACCCCTAGATGGCTATTTGACTATGTTAAATATCATTCCTCTAAGAGGAGAATTAGTTCCATTATTTAGCATTGTATTTGTTCCATAGTTTAGAAAATCACCTAGGAGTGTTATTTTGAGAGAATAAAAGACGAGGAGAGATTTAATAGCAGCTATACATGCCACATTGTCAAATGCAACTCCAAAAAGAGTGCCTATTTCTTTGTACTTTCATTTGAAGGAAGGAGAGTAGAGTGACCTCACCTTCTAGTTGGGTTTTCTCCTGCATTGGGTTTCCTAGGTTATATCTCGTGTTTATTTATGTATGGAGTGTGGTTTTTTTATTTATTTCTCACATTTTATATATTTCATACATTTTAAGAAGAAAACCAATCATTAAAGAATTATGAGATCTAAAGGAAGATAACCTTCATAGTAAATATTTCAATATTTTATTAGATATGTTGTGACAAACTATCCAATGGAATATCCATGGTATTTTATAGATCATATTGGTATCATAGTAGGTTTTCTTGGGGAATTTGTGGGAAGTTGCAGGGATCCATGAATCCGTTTAAGAAGAAAGTCACATAACCTTAGACATGACTGAAGAGTATGTTCATAAAAACCCTTGAGATCTAGCAGAGGAGATATTTTCAAGTCTAGAAGATAAATTCATTGACATATCTCACAATGTGTCCCTCCTCGTGGCGGCTCTAGCATTCAAACTTGGATTGTTCGGAGACATTGGAGGTTTGGACTATTCAGAGAAGTTGGAGGCTCGAACTGAAAGAACTGATCAGACGAGAAGTTGGGGGATAATGAAGACACATAAAAGGAGTCATGGAAAGAACCCGAGAAAGAGCATCCAATTTTTAGTACCATAAAATATTCATAGCATTTATTTAAGTGGAAGAAAAATGGAAATAAAGCCATACCAAGGTGAGATTGATGCATTAAAACTAAATCATTAGTTGGAGCAACTAGAAGTTTATTTCAGCATTCACCATATAGATGAATAGTAATAGATATCATTTGTCACATTGAAGTTAGAGGGACATGCTTTAACCTAGTGGAAAATACATATAAAAACACCTAGGATGGAGGGTGATCTTCCAGTAACTAGGTTCAAAAAGATGGAAATCATGTTGGGTATCTCTCCCAAGTTCCTATATGTACTCCTCAATTATCTAGGGGGTCCAGATAGCCATCTATGAAATCAAGTGATTTTTTTCAAGCCAACGACAGTGGAAGACAAATATGTATAGGTGCAATATCCGGAAAACATAAGCTAGAATACATGGAATCCAAGAAGTTCCAAGTAGAAAGAGCACCCAAAATCTTCCAATGAGGGGAATAAGAAGTGGAAAAGGGGAAAGGATAATAATATGATAGCCACTTCATATCAATACAAGGATAATATCAACCATTGTAACCTTTTCAATATTGATGGGAACATTGAGGAAAAATGTTGGAAACTACACCCAGAGTTGAACTTGAAGAACCACAAGAAGGATCCAAAGAAAAATAATATTCTAGCCATGAATTTAAGCAATCGGGTTGAAAGTAGCTCCGATGTGGATGAGAATATTGTCTACACATAATTACAAAAGGAGGTGAATGTGATTGGCCTTCATCACCAAGAAGAGAATGAGATGACCAAAATATTCCACATCGTGATCCAAGTCAAGAAGACCAAGACAAATGCTCTATTTGAATCTTGTTCATAGGCTAATATCATAGTAGTAGATCTAGTCAACAAGATTGGATTTGAGGTTCATGATCATCCTAGCCCATATCCATTTGGATGGATAAAATATGATGCATAGATCAAGGTAACGAAATAATGTAAGATTAAATTTGTTGTAAGTGTTGATTTTATTGATGAAGTGGAATTGGATGTAGAACCTCTTGACATATGTGGAGTAGTGTTTGGAGGCCCCTACATGTGTATGAGTGATACAATATTCATGCATAGATCCAACTGGTACTGAGTAATAAAGTATGGGAAGTCCTACATAATTAATGTGCATAAAGGCAAGCCAAATATCTCATTGGTAAGTTCCAACCAAGCCAGGATGTTGATTAGTTCTAGTAAGACTTTTTTTTACATTTATTAAGAGAAAATTATATGAAGGATGAGTCAATAAGGGCAAAGGAATCCCTAGAAGGGTGTACTAACAAGTAGAAACATTAGTTGGAGGAGTTTCTGGAAGCATATAGAGGAGTGTTCCAAGAGCCTAAAAGGATACCACCCAAGACATAGTAAGCATGAAATACAATTATTGCAAGACTCTCCATTCCTGAATATTGGGATATATAGACAGTCGATTCTAGAAGCAAATGAAATGAAGAAGTAGTTGCAACATTTGTTGGAGTAGGGTAAGATTCGACCAAGAACCTCACCTTGTATGTCACCTATCATAATTGTGCCAAATAAGGATGGGACTTGGTGAATGTGTATTGAATACATAGAATTGAACAAGATTACTCTAAAAAATGGGTACCCTCTTCCCAAGATCTATGGTCTATTACATCAGTTGCAACACAAAAAATATTCCACTAATTTGGATCTCAAATTAGGATACCACCATGTACAAATCAAGGAAGAAGATACTTGGAATATTTCCTTCAAGAAAAGGAAATATTTGTATGAATAGTTGGTCATGCCATTTGGTTTATGTAATGCACCAACTACATTTATGAGATTGATAATTGTTTTATTATGTCCATATGTAGATTCATTTTTTATAGTCTATTTGGATGATATACCAGTTTATAGTGTTACATGGGAGAAGAACATCTCACATCTCATGCAGGTGTTAGAGACTATGAAGAAGAACTAGTGTCTAGCTAATCTCAAGAAATGTGAGTTTTCTCAACAATATTTGGAGTATTTGGGGTATGTGATCGGTGGAGGGGAGTTCAAGATAGATACCAAAAATATCGAGGCCGTCATGAAATGGCCAGTTCCTACAAATGTCACTAAAGTTGGAAGTTTTGTAGGGGAGACAAAGTACTTGCACATGTTCATAGCTTCATTTTTGGTGGCATTTGCATCACTCCACACCATAACAATGAGTGGTAAGAGTTTCTAAAGGGGGGAAGAATCAATAGAAGGCTTTCAATGAACTGAAAAAAAAATATCAGTAAAGCGCCAATTCTTGCATTACCAAACTTGCAAAATACTTTTGAAGTGTGGACATATGCAAGTGGGTATGCCACAATAAAAAAATTGATGCAAGGAGGAAGGCATGTATGCCATCATTCCAAAATATTTCATTAGGCAATTCTCAACTACCCTACCTATGAAAAGGAACTTTATGCTCTAGTTCAAGATTTCAAGAAGTGGAAGCATTATTTGATGGGAAAGGAGACCAACATCCACATAGATCACTAGTCACTACATTATTTGTATGACTAGAGTAAGATACAACAAAATAGACATTATAAGTGGATGGGGATTTTACAACAATTTCATCTAGTCATCAAGTATAATAAGGGAAACAAAAATAGGTTGGAAGAAATTATTTCAAGGCCACCCACATCCAATATTACAACTTTGGTAACTTTGATGCACATGGATCATTTTACCCATGATCTATATAGTGAGGAATACCGAGAAGATGAGGACTTCAAGGAGGTGTTTTAGTAGATATAGGGCCAAATTCATAAAGAAAAAGGTTACATCAAGGATGACTATCATTTCTAGAATGGGTTAATTTACAATCTCTATAGGATCTGCATCTGTAAAGGTGAATGACTACAACTTATCAAAGAGGATCACACCTCTAAGGTTGCAAGACATTTTTGTGCTGGGAAGACAGTTTCCAACTTAGATAGGTATTTGTACTGGCCCAAAATGCAAGAAGATGTAGAATGGTATATTAGAGGATGTATACTTTTTTGTACAAACAAGCTCAATAATAGGAAGCAAGGTCTATACCATCCCTTGTACCCACTCGACCTTGGCAAAGAACTTTTATGGATTTTATGGGAAGTTTACCAACAAGCAGGAAGGGACATGACTATCTCTTTTTGGTAATTGACATGTTCAACAAGATGTGCAATTTCATTCCTTGTAAACATACCATCAAAGGACAAGAAGTAGTAAACATGTTATCTAACTAGTTCCTGGTGCACTTTGGGACACCAAGGAACATCATCTCAAACATGGAAACCTAATTTTTCAGTACATTTTGGACTAGATTGTGGGAAAAGATGGACAGTAAGTTGAATAAATATACAACATTCCATCCACCGATAGATGGGAAAACAAAAGTAGTCAAAAGGAATTTGGTGCATCTTTTGAGGGGTTACAATAAGAAGCATCTGAAGACCTGAGATGAAAATATAATCTATATACAACACTCTTGTAACAAATACATCCACACTTCTATTGGTAAGTCACCTTTTGAAGCTTGCTTTGGATATTTCCACCTTCATCCTTGGATGTTGTATATGGACATCGAGGAGGAGTGAGGGAGGACCTCACAGGAGATGCAATGAGAGAAAAAAAAGTTGTTGAGAAGATTAGGAAGATCCATTTGTAGGTAGAGGAGATGCTAAATAAGTCACAGAAAAAATATAAGGCCAGACATGATCAACACATGACCAAGAAGTCCTTCAAAGTGGGAGATAGGGTTTGGTTACAACTGAATAAGGAAAGACTATAATGTCCTACTAAGAAGATGAAGGCTCTTTGATATGGCCCTTTCGAGATATTGGATAAGGTGTGAGATAATGCCTGCATACTTAGTCTACCTCCATACATGTGCATTTACTCATTAGCAAATGTGGAAAATCTAAAACTATATAAGCCTTCCATGTTCGATCAAGAGGAAAAGGTCCTACCTACCATAGAGGAATTAGTATCAGATTCTCAAGAAAAATTGGTAGAAGATAGTTTTGCAGAAGAAGTATAGAACTATAAGGCATGGGAAACATGACCTTTGGAATCTTAGCTTGAAAGGACAACTTGTAGGAAAATAAAAATGTTACTCTAGGGAGAAGGCAGAGGAAAATTATGTTCACCTTCTAACCAGTTCATGAAGAGGAAAAATATCCTAATCTAATAGATTTCTTTCCTACACTATGCTAAAATCAAGGAGACTACAACAGTTGGAACTACCTATGGCACCCTATAGAGCTAACCTCCCAAAGAAACAATAACATTCCATGGCCTAGACTCATAAACAACATGACACTTTCACAAATAGGGTTGTCCTAAAAGAACATCACAAACTCCAAGTTGGGAACCATCACATAGTATCTCACCTTTGAAGGTCTTGATACCTTAAGGTAGGTGACATTGACGATTGACATGAATATCTCATCCCTACCTCATTCAACCAATGTGGTATGGGTGGGGGTGTGAAACTTCCTGTAACTTCAACCTCTCAATGGCCTCTACCAACATCAAGTTCTTCTAGCTATTGTTGTCACTAATGAAATGTAATGGATTCCCGAAACATGCACTCACCTTCCTTGGGTTCCTCTAACTCTTCTAGTTGGATCATTTTAGTATTGATGGTAGCATTAGGTTCTTTGTCAATGATTCACTTTCCCTTATCTATCCCTAAATCAAAATTTGAGATAGGGTTTAACTTTGAGGATTTTAGATTGACTAGTAATAAATAATTCAAGAATTTTTTTTTAATGATGTGATAGGGCATTTCTTGATTTCACATCAGACAACTTTCAAGTGTACTTATTTGTCTTCTGGTTAGCCTTATTTTCCTTCATCTTGGATTGGTTGTCTTGAGGTTGGATATCCTTGGTTTGTCCCTTGTTTAGCAATTTAAGGTTTCTTTACCATGTTTTTTCTATGGTCAATTTGTAGACTTGAACTCCCACTTATTATTTTTCTTAAATTTTTGCTCGATTTCGACAACATGCCGATAGGCATCTCCTAGTGAGGATATGTCCAAGAACTTAATCTATATTTCAATGTACCCATGTAGGCCACAATAGTACTTTAGAACAAAGTGTTGCTCAAAGTATCTGATACACACCTCTAAGCACAAGGTATGGAAGATAATTGTGTACTCCAAAATTTCCTCATCCATCTCATGTATTGGCCATCATAGTATCTAATAGGGTATAATTCCTCCTTGAGAGCATCAACAAAAACCCAAGTGGTTTTTGTCTCAAATATTATTGAATCATCTCTAGTATGTCTCCCCCAATAACTATCCCACTAATATTTGACATGGAGAATGGACTTAAGGAGTTGGGAGGTGATCTTTTCACTATCGAATTTTTTTTGAACAAAGTAATAACCCTAATTTTTTTTTAACAATTTCCCAAAAGCATTTGTGTCTATCTGGCCTTCAAAAAAAATATTGTCAAAGGTAACTTGTACATTGAAGGGTGTCACACCTCCGAAATGACTTCTTGCTGAAGGTGTCTCTATTTCCATTGTTAGTCATCAAAGTATATATGGGAAAATATTCATTATCTTGTTTGTTTTTTACATGAGGTCTTCCTCGAGTAACAACTTGATAGGATCTCTTTCTTCATCGTCTCTTTTCTTCTGTCATGGGAGGCCACTTGGGCCAATGAGAGTGGTGTTTCCCAAGCTTAGTTAGTTTGAGATCTGACTCCCTATACCTTGACCTCACTAGAGACATGCACAAAGAAACAACAAAGAATAGATTTATCTAATACCACTGATATGGATTATTTAGGGAATCAATGAAGATGACAATGTAAATGGAAACAAACAGAGATATTGTAGGGAGCATAGTGATACAATGAAACCCAAATGTTATTAATGAATGAAAATAGAAAAATAATGTAAAATGCAAAGAAATATAAACTAGCTAGAATGTCAGTAGCTTATCTTTGAAGAAAGATATATTCTTGGCTAGGATCGTTCACAAGAAGAAATTACAAGAGGCCAAACCTACCTTTTTAACATAAAATATGAAGCATTAAGATGAAAAACCCCTAAATATCGAGAACCTTTACCCTAGGAGTTGATCTAGCAAAAGAAATTCATGGCCTAAGGAGGCCATTTGATACATCAATTTCTCTGGGGCACAACTTTTTCATATAAACTCCATTTAGCGTGTTTATTGGACTATTACAAAGATTTATCCATAATCTATGTGCTTGACATGTAATAAAGATTGTGTGGCTAATGTTGATTACAAAAAATGTAAAAGACATGCTTGAAAGACACATTAAAAGTGTAAAACCTAAAATATTGTAGTAGAATTGCCAAAAAGTGGAACCGTTTTGAATCAGTAAAACATGTGAGTGGCCACTTGTACCACTTGGGTAGATACCATATACATAGGACACACCACATTTTTCCTTTGTAGTGGGTACTTAAGTTTCTATCAATAAAATTATTTAATGTCAAACTAATAAACTTTGGAATGAAAAGCTAAAAGACTTTCTATATATATGTAAAATTCACACAATTTAACTACTACTTGGTTCTTAGTGATACATAATGTGCTAATCGATCAATCTTCTAATTTAAAGCTTATTATTTGAACCATATATGCAAGTAGTGTCCAAAGGATATGCAATGTCCAAAAATTAGAAAGAATAAGCTCTAATCATCCTTATTACCTAGGAAAATGGTGATCAATAGTGTCTTGGAATACTTGGAAGCAGTCCTGGAATTTGACGGGCTACAGCCCGTATTTAGTCCTACAGCCCGTATTTGACACGTTTCTATAAAACCTACACGTCATTATTGACTTGCTTTGAAATTATCCACCTGTCAAATTGACGTGTAAATTTCTGTATTACCCATAAAAAATTCTAATGGGTATGTGCACTATAAGGTTACGGACATATAATATAGGGTTACCCACGCAACATAAGTAATTGTATAGAAGTAAATGCCAGTAAATGAGTTTGTGCTGCCGTATCACCATAAAATATATAAACAAATG
>SNQJ01S0043441.1:39405-67170 GCA_010110895.2 Picea sitchensis | reverse complement strand
TGATTTTAGAAAGCCCTCAACTATGAAGTAAACATTATATACAGTGTAAATAAATACATGATCACTCTACTCATGAATTCGATGAATCAAATGGTAAGGGAAGGGAGCTACAGAGAGTGAATGCTTCCAAGAATGAATGAACAGAGTCCAAAAGCAGGTAAGAGAGTGGCCACAAATTCAAGGTCGCAATGGTGATTACGACTTGACGCACTTACCAGTTTTTTAAAACGATGTGTCTGAAATGCTTGAGCATCCTGGCGTAATACTCGAACAGAAACAGAGGAATGAGATGGGCACAACTGGTTCAAGTGTGAGGCAGGACGCTTATGGATGATTTGGGGATGTATGGATGGGTAGGTGGTGAAGTAATGGCGGGGATGTATGGATGACGTGGTTCAGGTGTGAGGCGGGACGCGTATGGATGATTTGGGGATGTATGGATGGGTAGGTGGTGAAGTGATGGCCGGGATGGGCGGATGGTATGGATGGCGTGTATGGACGGGTAGTCGACCGGAAGGTGGAGGTGATCGACGACGGGAGTCCGGACGTCGGAAAAGGGTTGCCGGAAAAAGTCCATTTTGTTTGGACATTAGCCTACACCTTTAAATTATATAAAATTAATTATTTAAATCTATAAATCCAATAACTTCACAACTTATTGAAACATATTTTGTTAAAAAAATAAATTGGAAGCTTACATTGTTTACAATACAACCTATTGAATATTTCATAACAGTTTGGACATCATCATGATGTTTCATCATGTTTAGAATACAACCTATTGAATATAATTACCTTTTGGAAATCAAAACAGTTTCGTCGACGACGTCATCATCATGAATATATAATTACCCTTTGGAAATCAAAAGAGTAAATCAAAACAGTTTCGTCGATGACGTCATCATCATGAATATATAATTATCATGAATATATAATTACCCTTTGGACGTCGTCGTCGTCATCGTCGTCGTCGTCATCATCATCGTTGAAACAACTCAACTTTATTGCTGATAACTAGCACAACCACAGAGTCGCTGGCGGCTGGTGAACGCCGAAACGCATATAAAATACTGCAGTACCACTTTTATCATGTCACATTTAAAAGGAAGAGTAACGAGCACATTGCTGGAAATATTTAGGGTTTTAAGCTTTACGAGCCGGCCGATAGAATCGGGAAGAGATTTGAGGCGATTGGAAGAAACGTCTAGACTTCTTAGATTCACCAACCGATTCGCGCATTCGGGCAAGCACTACAACGGACACAACCAAAAGAATAATTAAAAACACTGCTTCAGAGAAGTACCGTAAATAATTCAATGAACTGAAACTTGTCACATGCCAACAAATGCCCGCGGCAACTGAAACTTGTCCAAATATGATACCTGTTATCATCATGCCCGCCGCAATTTAAACTTGTTTAAATATGATACGTGTTATTCACATCCAACGTTTCACATCTAACTCTTTACAGTAATTTCTTAATATGATTAGGTAAATGTGAAAAAGTAAACATGTTAACTTATGCATTTATAAATGCAAGGAAGTTATGAACAGTAAATCTTAATCATTGATTTGGGAGGACGACTAAGAATATGCCAACATCTTCAATTCCTGGCCATAAGATTAAGATTTAAGATTAAAAGATCATTAAATGTGCCCATTCCCAATAGGTGTACGCCTTTTGGCGTAAATATGTACAACCTCCAAAGCGGGTATAAGCCCAAGATTACTGTTCAATAGTAAACTAACAGTTATAAGTTATAAGTTATATNATATATATATATATATATATATGGTATCCATTTCACTGTCTATTGGTTCACACGGTACTAGTCTCCAACTTTGATGCCGTCCTTATTTCTTACATTTGAAGGCAAGTTACTTCGTTAAGCTGTTAAATAGTCAAGAAAGTGTTGTCTGGCATGCAAATTTAGTAGGCTCCCACATGCTTGGCAAAAGAAACCGGCGGTTGTTGACTCCGTAAGCGTTATAGCTTGCGTTGCTCTTCTTATCGATCAGCAACTCTCCGGGATATCCAGAGTATGAGCCCTTCCCGAATATACCAGCGCAGGCAGTGACGGCTTCAAGAGGAGCCAAAGCGTCTCCTTGGTAGTACCCTGTCTTCCACGGATTGGTGGCCGCTCCGGCCAGAATGGTCGCCATGTTTATTATTATCCCATCCACACCCACATCTCCGTTTGGCGGAATAAGAGGCGGAGTCGAAGGCCCGTAGAGTGGGGCTGCAAAAGGCCATGCGCATTGCCCTGGACATTGAACGCCAGAGTTACCAATCCACGCCAACAAGATCTTCGAAGCAGCTTCCGACTTTGTTACGGGAATTGAATCATGAAAACCGCACGAGTCCATGCAGAATCTCCCCACGTACACATCGGCTGCCGTCATAACAACGTAAATTCCCTTGGCATCAGACGGAAATAACCTCCTAGCCAAAGCCCCTCTTACCAGCAATGCTATGTCGCTTCTTTCGAGCTTCTTCCCGTGGGAGCACAACGCATCCGAGGCTTGGCCTCCAATCTTAACGATCGGTGAGACGCCTTGTTTGGCCGAGTCTTTATACTGATGCGTGGTTGCCCACCAGCTGCTGACCGATGGTTGGGCTTGAACATTTGCTCCAATGGAAGAGATGAAATCAGAAACCGTGGCCTTCTGGGAGTGACTGAAATTGCCATACCAGAGAATATAGACGTTGATACTGCCGGGTCCTGTGAGAAGGGCTCCCTTGTGATACTGCAATATGAGAGGCCTTGAGGGGACTAAAGCCAACAATTTTCGGCCGTGATGACCGATTGCAGGGAGGTTTAGTGAAAAAKCTTGTGCAGCAGYACAGCATATGAGGAAGAAAAACAGAACGGATGCCTTATGCGCAGAAGGTGAACCCCGGTCGCTTTCCATTGCAATTACAACGCAAAAGATGAGACTATTTCTAAAGTTGGAACACTACCAGGAAAGGAAGAGAAGTGAACTCAACGGAAAACAGAGCTTTCAACGAAATAGCTACTCGGAGTCTCTGCTCTATCTGAGAGACGGTGTGTGGATCAAGTGAAAGGCTCCCTGCAACGTTGAAGGTGCCTGAGGCCATTAAATAGAAGCGGGAAGGGTGGGGCTCCATTTTAGTGCACTGAATAGGCACAGATTATAGGTGGCGGTCGATTCCCCACGGGCCACCGTGCCACGGCTGCATTGTACAATGTACAGTACTAATTGTCGTGTTGACTTACATACCGCACGTTTGAATTGTAAATTTAGAACGTGCGAGTACAGTAACAAAGAAACGACAATGTATGTGCGTACAGATATTTTAAAGCTATTAGGATTTGAATTGCTTTCAGATCCTACTGCGTGTAATAACTGTGTTGTAGTAGTTAAACGTTGTTTTTTTTTTTTGTTTTTTCTTGTAATTTTTTAAGTTTGATTTTGTTAGAAATTTTGAGAAATGGTTGGATTTGCAGATTTGAGTGGTTAAGTTTGTAGGAGTTTTAAATTTGTATAATAAGAATGTTTCAAGCGTTTTTCAGCATGCTGAATTTATTTATGCATTCAAAAATGCAATTTAAACAATAAAAAATAGTGATTCCATCCAAATTTATATCATCAGATTCGAGTTCTAACCAAAAACACAAAAAATAAAACATTTAGCCCACACCTATAATACTGTGTAGCAAAGTAGATATTGCTAACTACAATGGTTTTCCAATGTGCCAAATTATAACTTAGAATACTGGGAGAAAAATAGGCCCTGCCACAAGATTATTTTACTGTATTTTTACCTTCAGTCTCGACAATATAGGAGTCCTAAATAGTAATCGTGAAAGTCCTGTTAGGTACTTAAAGTTAGTGTTCTTCCTGGGTTGTGATCAGGGGTTAAGTTAATTTTGTAAGGAAGGCGTTCTCTTTTTAATAAAATTTTGGAGAGAAAATTTCCAGAGATATTTTTTTCATAATTTGATAAAATAATTCGGTATAATCATTTTTATAAATTTGATTTAATTTTTTTTTGAAATTGAAGTATGAGTAATGTTTCAGTGTGATTAAATTAATTTTTTTTTTTTGAAAATTGAAGTATGAGTAATGTTTCAGTGTGATTAAATTCTCTATGCAGTGAAACAGTATGCAATTCTACATTGGCCGAAATCAGAAATTTGGATTCATACCGCCAGTGATGTTACTATCACGACAATTGCACTCCTATTAAGCTGTATTTTTTTTTTATTTTTTTTTGACAAGTGTCTAAACTTTGTGAGAGTTTTTAAACATAGGACGTAAAAGCCGAAGCCAAAGCCTCACCAGTTTGTTTATGTGACATAGATATTTAGAAGCTTTGGCTTTTATTAGATTTTATTTTTCTAATTTTTATAGTTATCAATAATATCTAATCTGTTATGTAACATTGAATGCTGTTGCACCTGAAATATAGGCAGTTATATTTGAAAGCAATTCAGATTAAATGGTCCAGCTGCTAGAGCATTCAATGCTGCATAGCAAACTGAATATTACTGCAGTAATATCCAATCTGCTATGTAATATTGAATGTTGTTGCAGGTGAAATATAAGTCATATTTGAAAGCTATTCAGATTAAATGGTCTATAATCCACTTGCTAGAACATTCAATGTTGCATAACAGGCTGAATATTACTAGATATTATCATAAGTATATCAATAGCAGGCTGGATATTATTAGATATTACCACAAGTATTGATATGAGTGTTTTGTACTTTCATGATAGTAGCACAAGTATTACTCTTGGAGTGGGCTAACTAGGAGCAATCTTTCTCCAGAGTTACTTTTCTGCAGCTAATCCAGAATTTTGACCAATTTTTCTGAGCATGTGAGTTGGTTTAAAATGAGATAAAACCCCTGGAATAAGATTTTGAAATGCATGGAACTTTGATCCATGCGAAACTCAAACTACCCATGAACATTTCACTGCATTGTCCATTTTTTCTATTACTTTTCCGGTTTTGTTTTTACTCGAAAAAATATTTAACTTCGTGAGAGCCTTTAGACCACGAGAGGAAAAAACAAAGCAAAAGCCTGCCAGTCTGCAGCACAAGATAGGAAGACAGCAAGATATTATTCGGAGGTGGATTACTCTCATCGTGCGATAGATATTTCACATCACCGACAATTTATTCTTATCTCTTTCGCAAGCTGTGTACAACAATTAGAAACCCTATTTGACCAACTCTCGCCAAAGTTGTGTACGATCAAACTATATCCGTTTGAAACGTTTGTATTGAAAGATAGCAGAGCAGATGACAGTGCTGGGGAATCTTAGGAATGGCACAAAGCTCCAACAGAGATCCTGTGCCACTAATTTTTTCAGGCTGTACTTTAAAGCATTTTAATGATTTCAGCCAATGAAAGAAAATAATTGGACGTTTATCAATTCAATTGTTGTGACACATGAAAAAGTATGGGATCACTTTTGAACGTGCTAAATCCGGGAATTGTGTTTGAAGTGACGTTGTGTGCATTTTAATACTGTTGAAACCTACCCAACTTCCAAGTATTCCATGACACTGTTGATCACCATTTTCCAAGGTAATAAGGATGATTAGAGCTTAATCTTTCTAATTTTTGGACATTGCATATCCTTTGGACACTACTTGCATATATGGTTCAAATAATAAGCTTTAAATTAGAAGATTGATCGATTAGCACATTATGTATCACTAAGAACCAAGTAGTAGTTAAATTGTGTGAATTTTAGATATATATAAAGTCTTTTAGCTTTTCATTCCAAAGTTTATTAGTTTGTCATTAAATAATTTTATTGATAGAAACTTAAGTACCCACTACAAAGGAAAAATGTGGTGTGTCTTCTGTATATGGTATCTACCCAAGTGGATATAAGTGGCCACTCACATGTTTTACTGATTCAAAATGGTTTCACTTTTTGGCAATTCTACTACAATATTTTAGGTTTTAGACTTTTAATGTGTCTTTCAAGTATGTCCCTTACACTTTTTGTAATCAACATTCGCCACACAATCTCTATTACATGTCAAGCACATAGATCATGGATAAAGCTTTATAATAGTCCAATAAACACGCTAAATGGAATTTATATGAAAAAGTTGTGCCCTAGAGAAATTGATGTATCAAATGGCCTCCTTAGGCCATGAATTCATTTTGCTAGATCAACTCCTAGGGTAAAGGTTATTGATATTTAGGGGTTTTTCATCTTAATGCTTCATATTTTATGTTAAAAAGGTAGGTTTGGCCTCTTGTAATTTCTTCTTGTGAATGATCGTAGCCTAGAATATATATTTCTTCAAAGATAAGTTACTCACATTCTAGCTAGTTTATATTTCTTTGCATTTTACATTATTTTTCTATTTTCGTTCATTAATAACATTTGGGTTTCATTGTATCACTATGCTCCCTACAATATCTCTGTTTGTTTCCATTTACATTGTCATCTTCATTGATTCCCTAAATAATCCATATCAATGGTATTAGAGAAATCTATTCTTTGTTGTTTCTTTGTGCATGTCTTTAGTGAGGTCAATGTATAGGGAGTCGGATCTCAAACTAACTAAGCTTGGGAAACACCACTCTCATTGTCCCAAGTGGCCTCCCATGATAGAAGAAAAGAGAGATGATGAAGAAAGAGATCCTATCAAGTTGTTACTCAAGGAAGCCCTCATGCAAAAAACAAACAAGATAATGAATATTTTCCCATATATACTTTGACGACTAACAATGGAAATAGAGACACCTTCAACAAGAAGTCATTTCGGAGGTGTGACACCCTTCAATGTACAAGTTACCTTTGACAATATTTTTTTTGAAGGCCAGATAGACACAAATGCTTTTGGGAAATTGTTAAAAAAAAATTAGGGTTATTACTTTGTTCAAAAAAATTTCGATAGTGAAAAGATCACCTCCCAACTCCTTAAGTCCATTCTCCATGTCAAATATTAGTGGGATAGTTACTGGGGGAGACATACTAGAGATGATTCTATAATATTTGAGACAAAACCCACTTGGGTTTTTGTTGATGCTCTCAAGGAGGAATTCTACCCTATTAGATACTATGATGGCCAATACATGAGATGGATGAGGAAATTTTGGAGTACACAATTATCTTCCATACCTTGTGCTTAGAGGTGTGTATCAAATACTTTGAGCAACACTTTGTTCTAAAGTACTATAGTGGCCTACATGGGTACATTGAAATATAGATTAAGTTCTTGGACATATCCTCACTAGGAGATGCTTATCGGCATGTTGTCGAAATCAAGCAAAAATTTAAGAAAAATAATAAGTGGGAGTTCAAGTCTACAAATCGACCATAGAAAAAACATGGTAAAGAAACCTTAAATTGCTAAACAAGGGACAAACCGAGGATATCCAACCTCAAGACAACCAATCCAAGATGAAGGAAAATAAGGGTAACCAGAAGACAAATAAGTACACTTGAAAGTTGTCTGATGTGAAATCAAGAAATACCCTATCACATCATTAAAAAAAAAATCTTGAATTATTTATTACTAGTCAATTTAAAATCCTCAAAGTTAAACCCTATCTCAAATTTTGATTTAGGTCTAGATAAGGGAAATTGAATCATTAACAAAGAACCTAATGCTACCATCAATACTAAAATGATCCAACTAGAAGAGTTAGAGGAACCCAAAGAAGGTGAGTGCATGTTTTGGGAATCCATGACATTTCATTAGTGACAACAATAGCTAGAAGAACTTGATGTTGGTAGAGGCCATTGAGAGGTTGAAGCTACAGGAAGTTTCACACCCCCACCCATACCACATTGGTTGAAGGAGGTAGGGATGAGATATTCATGTGAATCGTCAATGTCACCTACCTTAAGGTATCAAGACCTTCAAAGGTGAGATACTATGTGATGGTTCCCAACTTGTAGTTTGTGATGTTCTTTTAGGACAACCCTTTTTGTGAAAGTGTCATGTTGTTTATGAGTCTAGGCCATGGAATGTTATTGTTTCTTTGGGAGGTTAGCTCTATAGGGTGCCATAGGTAGTTCCAACTATTGTAGTCTCCTTGATTTTAGCATAGTGTAGGAAGGAAATCTATTAGATTAGGATATTTTTCCTCTTCATGAACTGGTTAGAAGGTGAACATAATTTTCCTTTACCTTCTCCCTAGAGTAACATTTTTATTTTCCTACAAGTTGTCCTTTCAAGCTAAGATTCCAAAGCTCATGTTTCCCATGCCTTATAGTTCTAGACTTCTTCTGCAAAATTGTCTTCTACCAACTTTGCTTGAGAATCTGATACCAATTCCTGTATGGTAGGTAGGGCCTTTTCCTCTTGATCGAACATGGAAGGCTTATATAGTTTTAGATTTTCCACATTTTCTAATGAGTAAATGAACATATATGGAGGTAGACTAATGTAGGCATTATCTCACACCTTCTCCAATATCTTGAAAGGGCCATATCATAGAGCCTTCATCTTCTTAGTAGGACATTGTAGTCTTTCCTTATTCAGTTGTAACCAAACCCTATCTCCCACTTTGAAGGACTTCCTTGTCATGTGTTGATCATGTCTAGCCTTATATTTTTTCTGTGACTTATTTAGCATCTCCTCTACCTACAAATGGATCTTCCTAATCTTCTCAACAACTTTTTTTTCTTTCATTGCATCTCCTGCGAGGTCCTCCCTCACTTCTCCTCGATGTCCATATACAACATCCAAGGATGAAGGTGGAAATATCCAAAGCAAGCTTCAAAAGGTGACTTACCAGTAGAAGTGTGGATGTATTTGTTACAAGAGTGTTGTATATAGATTATATTTTCATCTTAGGTCTTCAAATGCTTCTTATTGTAACCCCTCAAAAGATGCACCAAATTCCTTCTGACTACTTTTGTTTTCCCATCTATCGGTGGATGGAATGTTGTATATTTATTCAACTTATTGTCCATCTTTTCCCACAGTCTAGTCCAAAATATACTAAGAAATCAGGTGTCCATGTTTGAGATGATGTTCCTTGGTGTCCCAAAGTGCACCAAGAACTATTTAGATAACATGTTTACTACTTCTTATCCTTTGATGGTATGTTTACAAGGAATGAAATTGCACATCTTGTTGAACATGTCAATTGCCAAAAAGAGATAGTCATGTCCCTTCCTGGTTGTTGGTAAACTTCCCATAAAATCCATAAAAGTGCTTTGCCAAGGTCGAGTGGGTACAAGGGATGGTATAGACCTTGCTTCCTATTATTGAGCTTGTTGGTACAACAAAGTATATATCCTCTAATATACCATTTTACATCTTCTTTCATTCTGGGCCAGTACAAATACCTATCTAAGTTGGAAATTGTCTTCCCAACACAAAAATCTCTTGCAACCTTAGAGGTGTGATCCTCTTTGATAAGTTGTAGTCATTCACCTTTATAGACATAGATCCTATAGAGATTGTAAATTAACCCATTCTAGAAATGATAGTCATCCTTGATGTAACCTTTTTCTTTATGAATTTGGTCCTATATCTACTAAAACACCTCCTTGAAGTCCTCATCTTCTCGGTATTCCTCACTATATAGATCATGGATAAAAGGATCCATGTGCATCAAATTTCCCAAAGTTGTAATATTGGATGTGGGTGGCCTTGAAATAATTTCTTCCAACCTATTTTTGTTTTCCTTATTATACTTGATGACTAGATGAAATTGTTGTAAAATCCCCATCCACTTATAATGTCTAATTTGTTGTATCTTACTCTAGTCCTACAAATAATGTAGTGACTGGTGATCTATGTGGATGTTGGTCTCCTTTCCCATAAAATAATGCTTCCACTTCTTGAAATCTTGAACTAGAGCATAAAGTTCCTTTTAATAGGTAGGGTGGTTGAGAATTGCCTAATGAAATATTTTGGAATGATGGAATACATGCCTTCCTCCTTGCATCAATTTTTTTCTTGTGGCATACCCACTTGCATATGTCCACACTTCAAAAGTATTTTTCAAGTTTGGTAATGGAAGAATTGGCGCTTGACTGATATTTTTTTTTTTCAGTTCATTGAAAGCCTTCTATTGATTCTTCCCCCCTCTAGAAACTCTTACCACTCATTGTTATGGTGTGGAGTGGTGCAAATACCACAAAAAATGAAGCTATGAACATGTGCAAGTACTTTGTCTCCCCTACAAAACTTCCAACTTTAGTGACATTTGTACGAACTGGTCATTTCATGATGGCCTCGATATTTTTGGTATCTATCTTGAACTCCCCTCCACCGATCACATACCCCAAATACACCAAATATTGTTGAGAAAACTCACATTTCTTGATATTAGCTAGAAACTAGCTCTTCTTCATAGTCTCTAACACCTGCATGAGATGTGAGATGTTCTTCTCCCATGTAGCACTATAAACTAGTATATCATCCAAATAGACTATAAAAAACGAATCTACATATGGACATAATACAACAATCATCAATCTCATAAATGTAGTTGGTGCATTACATAAACCAAATGACACGACCAACTATTCATACAATTATTTCCTTGTCTTGAAGGAAATATTCCAAGTATCTTCTTCCTTGATGTGTACGTGGTGGTATCTTGATTTGAGATCCAAATTAGTGGAATCTTTTTTTTGTTGCAACTAATGTAACATACCATAGATCTTGGGAAGAGGGTACCCATTTTTTAGAGTAATCTTGTTCAATTCTATGTATTCAATACACATTTGCCAAGTCCCATCCTTATTTGGCACAATTATGATAGGTGACATACAAGGTGAGGTTCTTGGTCGAATCTTACCCTACTCCAACAAATGTTGCAACTACTTCTTCATTTCATTTTCTTCTAGAATCGACCGTCTATATATCCCAATATTCAGGAATGGAGAGTCTTGCAATAATTGTATTTCATGCTCTACTATGTCTTGGGTGGTATCCTTTTAGGCTCTTGGAACACTCCTCTATATGCTTACAGAAACTCCTCCAACTAATGTTTCTACTTGTTAGTACACCCTTCTAGGGATTCCTTTGCCCTTATTGACTCATCCTTCATATATTTTTCTCTTAATAAATGTAAAAAAAAGTCTTACTATAACTAATCAACTTCTTGGCTTGATTGGAACTTACCAGTGAGATATTTGACTTGCCTTTATGCACATTGATTATGTAGGAATTCCCATACTTTATTACTCAGTACCAGTTGGATATATGCATGAATATTGTATCACTCATACACATGTAGGGGCTTCCAAACACTACTCCACATACGTCAAGAGGTTCTACATCCAATTCCACTTCATCAATAAAATCAACACTTACAACAAATTTAATATTACATTATTTTGTTACCTTGATCTATGCATCATATTTTGCCCATCCAAATGAATATGGGCTAGGATGATCATGAACCTCAAATCCAATCTTGATGACTAGATCTATTGCTATGATATTAGCCTATGAACAAGAGTCAAACAAAGCATTTGTCTTGGTCTTATTGACCTGGAACACGATGTGGAATATTTTTGGTCATCTCCTTCTCTTCTTGGTGATGAAGCCCAATCACATTCACCTCCTTTTGCAATGATGTGTAGACAATATTCTCATCCACATCGGAGCTACTTTCAACCTGATTGCTTAAATTCATGGCTAGAATATTATTTTTCTTTGGATCCTTCTTGTGGTTCTTCAAGTTCAACTCTAGGTGTAGTTTCCAATAGTTTTCCTCAATGTTGCCATCAATATTGAAAACGTTACAATGGTTTCTATTATCCTTGTACTGATATGAAGTGGCTATCGTCTTATTATCTATTACCCTTTTCCACTTCTTATTATCCTTGTACTTTTCAACTTGCAGGAGGCATAATTTTCGCATACAAGATCTAATTTAGGCATGGTTTGCATTGTTGGAAAGGTATTAGAGTGTACAAAACTAACAAGGGTGTGGGAAAATGACTCAAAGACTAAAAAAAAACAAAAAAAAAAAAACGTTTAATTCCTCAAAATAAATCTAGAAGGTTACGGACCCCAATTTTCCAAACTGGGACCTGACACTAAAATGGCCCTACAAGATAATTTCTCCAATTTTTTCCACTCTAGGAGCATCGAGATAGCTGAAAAATAATATAATGATCAAATCAGAATCACTGAGTCCTTTTGGTAGGTATAATGGTGTTGTTTCATTTATTCCATGCCACTCATCTCAGGGAAGAGGGAAACCCCAATGTTTTTTGGTATCGTCACTTCTTCCTTATGTACAGGATGGAATTCCATTTTGTGCTTCCAAGTTATCTCTAAAACTTTAAGTGGCGACCACTTAAACCTCTCCTTACTTGAAAATATTATTGTCCTTTTACCAATCACTCCCTTTTGATTTCATTTCCTTTTCCATGGTGTTCACCTTCATATACCTATTCACATTCCACATGGTGTTTTCCTTATGTTTCATTTAGTGTTTGGTCTTGTTTCCTTATTATTGTCTTGGTATTCCCATATTTTTTGGTAGTTGCAAGAATGGTGGTTCATTTATTATGTGCCACTCATATTAAGGAAGAGGGAAACCCCATTTTCCTTTGGTCATCTCACTTCTTCCTTGTGCACATGTCAACATGCCAATTTGAGCTTCCAAATTGTCTTATAAAAATGAAGTGGTGACCACTTAGACCTCTCCTTAGTCGACAAATTTGTTGTCATTTTACCTAATTATTAAAATTTATGGACCTTAACCACTATAACACTTAACATTTAAACCCCTTATTTGATAATCCACATGTTAATTTTGATTTATGATATGAAAAATTAGTTACTTCTTCAACTAATGAATTTGTCTCGATATCATTCATCTTGGTTGTTGGATGCATACATTTTTCTAGAGAAAGTGTCTTCTCTCCAAAAGATATGGAGCTCTAGATAGTCTTGAGTTGTTTCTCCTAGACAACTTGGAGATGTTCCTTTCCTAACCCATAAGAGGACATGTATGTATTACTAATAATTTTTATTTCATTGAATTAGATATTAGTGAATTATTATTAGTTTTAATAATACTTGTTTTATGTTTCATGGAAACCCCACCATCCAACCATTAGGTGACAAAAACCAACAGTAGTTGCAACAATGGTAGTTAGAGAGGCAATGTAGCTCTCCCATGTTGGAGTAAACATGAAACATTACAGGATATTGAGGAGTTATAGGACTCATTTATTAAATGTATATTTAATCTTGTTTAGTTATGGATGTCTTTTATTTTCAATGTTTGGATTCACAAGTAAACACAAATTTTAATGTAGATATTTTTTTTAGTCTAACGTGTAGAGGTCACTAGTCTATAGGATCACCTTGCACATGCCCCTCCATGAGAGAATGTGGTGACCTGGATCATACATAGAGAGATATTCAATTAATGCAATTGGTTTGACAAGGATATCTTAGCCATCCCTCACAACAACACCACTCAACAGTCGATGTAGATGATGTTAGAGAGTGTTGATCGATTGATGGATCTATATTAGAGGGTGGGACTATAGAGACACCTTTGGAAAAGTGTTATCATGAGGAGGAGGAACTAGGTGTTGGGGATAGATAGCTAGGATGTGGTGAAATACATGATAAGAGGTGTTGATATGATGGGAACGTTGTTCGAGATCCATCCTAACCATGTGAAGAGGAAACCACTTAAACTCTGAGACTTTAATCTTGAGGTTGTCATGCATCATATTTATGACAAATTTACAGGAGTGTGGGGCATGTTCCCCCACCATTATGAGGCACCATTATATTTTTCAACACATATATATGTTGAGTTTCTATTACACATGTACACTGGATACTAGCACACCATCACATTTGTATGGTCCTTTTAGGGGATACAATTATGACCATATTGGAGCTCATAGAGACCCTGTTTCCATACTACCCCTTGCAAGATTGGTACCATTTACATGTAGGATTATTGTTTTTCCTTAGGAGTTAGACAACCCATCTCCTCTTGGATTTGAAGTGAGGATGTGATGTCGGACACCATGCACACTACATTGGGTAGTATTTTAGTTGATTTCACTAGGGAAATATCTAGACCACCATCTATTTCTAAAAATCTTGATTTGCATTTTTTGGATGATACAATACTTGGGTTGTCACCCCACCATGATTTATTGTAGTATGTTATTTGTTCCCATGATGCATATTTTCAATAGTATGAGAGGTGCAAGCCAACTAAGAGATCTAGGGTATATTTTTCTACAAACAGGCATTCTTAAATTACATTTATTAGTTATCTATTGGTCATATTAATACATGAAAAATCAATGCATTAAGTAATGTTCTTATATTTTTATCACATCAGATGTTTTCATTATGTGATTAGATTTACTCGAGTGAATAATCAATTTCACATCCACACATGATAGATGAAGGAGACCCATTTACTATATGATTGAACTTTAGAATTTTCAATTGATATAAATTGTGTTGGACAGTTGGTTTGGATAGTTGTTTTTCATTTATGTCAACGCTTGGAGTGTTTGAGATACCCCAGAGTTGTGATCGATATTTATGGTGAGTTATTTTTCATTGATTTCAACAAGAATGGTTGATGTCAACAGATATGATAGGTGCATTTGATGAAGTCTACATGAAGCCTCGAAGGTGTGGTTATGGAACCCAAAGTTGATCAAGAAATAAGGGCATGAAGGACAGTGTAATTTTAGGTAACATACTCATAGATGGATAGTCCTCATCATGTCGTTTCCAACAGTAGGTGGTACGAAACATGGTTCCTCACAGTTAGGGATATATGCCCTCATCAAGATGGAAGCCCCGAATAATGGTTAAGAAGCCCCTAGTTAGTTACAAGTCAATTAATGAAAGGGTAACATGGTTGTTACAAGAAAGTTAAGAATCCCTAAAGTTAAGGAAAGAGGTTACCTAGAAAAAGTATAAATACACCTCAATAAGTCATTCACAAGGACACACATGCATTCTATTGAATATCTATATTGTGAGAATATTTTGGTTTATTGGAAAATTTGAGGTTGAGTCTGAGGTAGTGGAGAAAGTGAGAAGGAAGAGAGAAATTTTCAGAGGTGGAGGGGTGCAATTTTTTGAAAAACCCTAATCTGGATGATCCCCATAGGTTAGACAACTAGTGCCCAACAAGGCATCCTTGCGGGTTTCCTAGGGCTCATCATGTGAGGCCCAATGTGACAGGAAATCTTTGTCCCACGAGGACAAGACAAAAGTGAAGAAATATGTGTGTTAGGTTGTTGAGGACTAAGGTAAAGCTACAGGTCTATGCATCAAGATCAGAGGCACCAGGTTAGTTACAAATGTAAAGGTAAGTTATTCCATGTGTCATGAGGTTGCATCTTGGTGATATTGTGGAACATGCTTGAGGCACGACATTATGATTTTTGGTATATTTCTTGAGGCACATATTGGATGTATAATGCATGCTAGTTCAGGTATATTTGTTGAGGTTCATTGAGGGTGCATATCTTGGATATATTGGCACATCGTTATGGTAATTGTTTGAGGAATATCATGAGTGATATGGCACATGTTTGAGGTACATGGTCTATGGATGATTGACATGTTGTTTGAGGTATATGGTAGCACATGTATGAGATAAAACTCTTGGTGATATTGGTACTTGGTTGAGGTACACCATTTATAATACTTGCTTGGTATATCTTATGGTACATGGTGTATGGAATTATTGAGACATATCATGAGTGATATGGTTGAAGTACATTGTTGATGCATGGTGTAGTGTTGGAACATGGTACATTATAGGTTTGGTTGATAAAGGATTGGTACATGATTGATGTACATGATACAGGTTTTGGTGGATGGTTGATGCACTTGTTATGGTACAAGTTGTGGTACATGGTTGATGCTTAATATGGTATAGGTTGATGGTTTGGTACATGCTTTGGTACATGGTTGAGACACATATCTTGTGATGGTATGTTGGTGATCGTGGTACATGCTTGGTAGAGGCATGTGTATGCGATGCTTGGTATTACACAATAAGACACAACTAACAATTCCAATTGGAAAAATTTGTTTTCCAATTCCAAGAAGACACAACCAATAATTCCAATTCCACTTGGACAAATTTGTCTTCCAATTCTTCCCACAATTGTCTTGCAATAGAAAAAAAATGTCTATGAGTTAAACAAGAAGACTAAAATAAGGAAAACTTGTCTATGCATGCTATTTTTTTGTTCAAATTTTGGGGTTGAGATATATGAGGTAGAGGAGTGTGTTTGGCATGCAAAAATTACCAACATGAACGTGTGTGCATTCCTAAAACGTGTGCACACTATAGCGTGTGCACATCCTTGGAATGCACATGCATTCCTACTGATCACGGATGAGTGACAATCACAAGGATTTCAAGTCACAAGAGCACGTGCACACTCTTAATGCAACTGATATAGAATTTATTATGGACTAAACATATTTATGAATAAATATGTATAGGGGTTTGGGGACAACTAGGATCTAAGGGCTTAGGATTTAAGGTGTTTTAAAGCATAGATGAATGGTTACAACACCAAGATGTGGGTGCAAAGGTTGTGGGTTAGATGCAAAAGGTAAAGAGAGAACAAGGGTAGATATGGATTAAACCATAGGTGAACGGTCATATCCATAAAATATCATTATTAAACAAGAGGTATAATCATAGTGCACTTAGGGATTGGATGTGGAGGGGGTTAATGGTAGAGTATATGTTATTCCTAGTGCTATAACCCTAAATTTCTCAACATATGAATACATGGATTTTGGCCCTCTTTCTTACATTTTTTGCCAAAGCACTGCTGAGTTACTCTTCTAAAAAACCAAAATTTTAAGATGTACGCACCCTGCACCACTGTACATACGCTTGATGCAGCACTATAGCTCACGTACATACGCATGCTGCACCACTACAACACACGTATACTTGCAACAATTGCAAAAAATAAAAAGTTGCAAGGAATTCATTGAGATTACGGGCTATTGAGTAGTTTCCCAACTAATCCACTGCCTATAGCCCATCACCCAACTGAATAACCATCATTTTACAATATAAAAGGAGGTGTTGGGGTCTCATTTTACATCTAGACATAAGAACAATGAAACTCTTCCCATTCCACATCCCCTCCTTTCCCAAGTCATTGCATCCCTTTTGTGAGAATTGTCTTTGCATTCCCTAATTATCCCTTCTTCCTCCATCAGAACCCATTCACTTCCATAGAAAGAGATCAAAAGGTTGATAGGAGAATCCATACAAAGGTGCACTTGGAGCTTGGTGAAGAGGATCTCGGACCAGGTTCATGGAGCAATATCCGGCTTTGATTGTAAAATGTATAATCATTGAGTTATTAATAAAATAACTATTTTTCCTGTCTCGAATCATGGTGTATTTAATGCTTTTATTGGTTTATGTTTTTACATTATAACATCTAACCCTAATTTGTATAAGGAATAACATGCTTTTCGTTTGTTGTTTGTCAATATTTAGATGCAGGTCAACCCTGGGAGGAGGCGTGCAGTCAACAAATCTTACAAGCGCGAGGGGATCATCATCAGACGCATAGTAGAGGTACAATTACTCGATCTCCTTCATCTTTGCTTTTCTTGTATGAGTTTTGGTATGTTTGGGGTAGTTAGAGAAGTAGTTGAATTTGAGACGGTTAATTGATCTTCCTACATTCTAAACCCTAGTGTAGTCATAAGGGATATTTTCTCGTTAGCAGAACTGGCGACCATACTAGGGAAGCCTCTAGGGTTTTAGGGTATTTTCAGGTTGTTTGATTGTTTTTTTTTTCTTTCAAGTTTCTGTTGAGTCTTCTGAGTCTTTTAAGGGATTCTGGTCACCTTCAGGTGCCATACCAGTTCTCCTTACCCTATAAGATTGATTGTTTATTTTTTTTTTTTAAGAGATACATAGGTGTGCGTGTCATGCTTTGGGTCATCCTGCGTACATACGCACTCTGATCAATAAACATCCCGCATACATACACAGGTCTAAAGAAACAATAACATCTCTGGTTCATGAATGTTTTTGAAAAAGAGGCAGCCAACCTCTTTCCTGATTGAGGTTTATACATCTCAGGGTTTCTTGACATAGTTCAGAGTCTTTGTTTTTACAGTCATAGCCTGGGTTTAGGTTTTAGTTTACTTATTTCTTAGTCTTCTTGTGTTTCCTATCATTTTTAGCTTATTTTTATCTTGGATTCATCAGTTTCTTTTAGAATCTTTTGTTAGTTCTCCTTTGATTGGAAGAAAAAATATATAAAAAAAAAACTATTTGTTCAGGTCTCTTTCTTTCTTCACATTTTTTTTGCATTGTTATTTGAACGAACGCTAAAGATTAAATCAATTAGAATTTTTATCAATCCATTAAAACGAACGCTAAATATAAAATCAATTAGACTTTTTATGTTTGTAAGGTCAACCAACTAGTTTAGGGTCAGGGCCTTGAATTAGGTTGAAGACGAAACTCTTCAAGGTCGTTAATCAAACATTAGAGTCAGAGATAGGGAGTGTTAAATTTCAGTGATGTAAAAGTTATTCAGGACCCCCCTCTAACACAGGGGCTAAACATGAGGTCGTGTGAGGAAAGGCTGTAGAGGTAACCCCTACAAAGTCGGACTGAATGTAGTGGGGAACACATATTGAGGATCTGTCTTTGGAGTATTACCGACTTCATTTTCCTATGGAGCTTCATGGACCTCGAATCCATTCAAGATCCTTTGTTGTCTTCCATACCAATTTATTTCGATACCCTCGATAGGTTTCAGACTTGTTATCCTTCTCATTGCGCTCCACCTGACTATCGACTGTACCCTCCTGGTGACTGTTTGCGAGATGGCAACTTAGTTTCCCATATTTTAGGGACTTACATGGGTGGCTACGGGGGTATACCATGGTACCTAGGGCAGACGTCGGGAAACACTTTGCAGAGTATACCTAGAGGGTGCTTCCATGTTTGAGTTGCACTTGCACCGGTTAGTTTCTGTAATGTTGACTAGCGTAATTGTCCTTCCTACTAGATAGTTGTCTGCTTGATTTTCCTTTAGGAATTTTTAGTGTGTGCTCTGTGCTCCCTAGTTTTCCATAGTGAGTTATTCAGAAATTTATTTGGGTCTCTAACCTAAGGTGGTAGACCTCCCACTCTTTCGGTCATGATTACTTTTCAGTCTTCTTCTTAGAAACGTGGAGCTGCCTCTTTATAGGCGTTGTTTTTATAACACTGGTTCATCAAAGTCAATGTGTGAGACTTTTATAGACTTGAACGATCCCGCAAGGGGAGAACCTATGAATAATATCTTCATGGCTAAAGTTCCTAACTATACCAACCAAGGAACCCCTTCGCAAGGGGATTCTTGTGCTTTTCCTTTCTTCATAAATGTTGTTGTCCCTTTGATGGCCACTTTGTTCATTCTTGGGTTGAATGTGGGACTACCGGTTTTGGTTGGGTACCATTCCAAATGTCTCGAATTATCTTCATGCTTCTCAGTTAATAACCTTATGTCATGGGAATCATGTTGATGTTCCTTCGTAGAAATAGTCTTCTCCTCCTCCTTTTTCCTTCCCTGGTGAAAGTATAGTTACTAGTAATCGAAAGTCTAAATGAAATAGAAAGAGGAAGAATAGGAAGAAGAAATCACCAACCTCTGCGAGTCATGTTGGAGATAGGTCAACAACCTCTCCAAGTCATGTTGAAGACCAACACCCAACCTTTGTAATTCATACTGGGGGCATTAACCTAGTCCTTGCAAGTCATACTAGAGTTCAACAACCAACCTCTGCTAGTCATGTTGAAGATCAGAAACAAGCCACTGTTAGTCATGCTGGGGGAATTGATTCAGTTGAGAAACATAGACGGATAGGATGTAAGACTAAGTTCCCTTGTAAGATTTCCAAGGGAGATCACCTTAGTCATCTATGCCCTAGCATTCCAGAGGGACAAATATTGTGGTCCCTATCTGCAAGATCTTCTGATTCTGAGTCTTCTGAGGTTTTCTCATAGTATATTCAACCTTTGGTTGATGAAGTAGTTGTGTCGATGCAATCTTCGGCTGATCCTAATACTATTTTGTGGGGTGATGTGCATGTAGAACATGTTGTTTCGTAGCCTATTCAGTCAGTGGTTGATAAAGTGGTCACGCCAATCCAGTCTTCGACTAATCCCACTCTTATCTTGGAGAGTGTCGAGTCTACCAAAGTGGTCACACCGATGCAATCTTCAACTGAACCCACTCTTCTCTTGGAAAGTGATGTGTCTACCGACTATGTTTTTAGAATTTCCAGTTCAGTACTTTCAGAACAAGGAGGCATTCTGCTCACTTTGAGCACACCCCCTCCAAGCCCTAGGATGGTTTCCTTTGATTGGAATGACCTTGTTGAGCCTCGCTTTCCTTCTTGTACACATTTTCAAATAAGGGTTGAAGTTAATTCAACAAACATTTATTGACGCATTGTGGATGAAGGAGACTCTACAAGTATTTTATCCTCCTCAGTTTGGCAAGCTTTGGGTTCTCCAGAGCTTGTGTCTGCATCGCATGAGCTGTTGGCTTTTGACAGATGTCCTAGTGAATATTTGGGGATTCTTCCTTAGTTTCCTATCTCATTAGGTGGGAATATTGTCCTTGTCGATGTTATAGTGGTGCAAGGCCCATTAGATTTTAATATGCTTCTCAGGCGTGATTATGTATATGCTATGAATGATGGGGTGTCTATGCTCTTTCAGGTGATGTATTTCCATCATAATGGAAGCATTATCACTATTGACCAGCTGGCATCTGATAATCACCATCCTAATTATGCGTTATTTCAGGCTTCCCCTTTATATGTTCCTAGTGTCCGTGTAGACTCTACCATGCCATGGGTTAATTATGTGGCGTCTTATCCTCGGTGTTCAATTGCTTCTAAGAAGGAACTTGTGCAATCATGTTTTCCTTCTCAAGACTTGGTATCAACAATTGATTCATTGGTTTATCCAATAAGGGCATGGAAGCCCTCGCTTCCTCCTCTTGTTCCAAGTGATCTTCAGTCTCCTTTTGAGTTTGATATCACTGTTTGTAGATCCTCATGCTTGTGATTCTTTGTTGATAGACTCTGTTGGTCTTGGCCAAAACATCCATCATCATATGGAATATGGTTAGTATTACTTCTCCCTTCGGGACTGTCGACCCTCCTCGTTTGCGTGATTTCTCGTATTTTGAATTTCCTTCGGATGAATCTATCCTTGAGTCCATCACTACGATTTCTATACCGTGGGAAGACTTACACCATGGTTTGTGTTTTCTTCCCTTTTGGGAGACTTTCCAAGTTGACTATCGAAGAGACTCTTGGTCTGAGCCTAGTAGTGGGCTCTACCTGAACCGGTAGTATGCATGAGACATAACCCCCTAGAGTCTTCTTTAAGCCCTTTTCATACTCTCTAAACATGAAAATATTGTCAAGCGATCTTTTTTCCCTTCACGCTCGCCAAAATCAAATTTGAAGGCATGCCTGCCCGATAGTAGTTTACCCCTTTTTCTGTCCATATGGTCAATTGTACGAATAAAGGTATACTCTAGGAACCTCAGTTCGCTAGAAGAGTATTCTCAAGCATAAGTTTAACCCTTTTTCAGGTCCGAGGGACTAAATTTATGAAAAAGGAACATTCTCTTTGGTTTTGTTTTATCACCTTTTTTGGGCCTTGGAGATTACTTACGAAAAATGAATCCCTACGGAGTCCATTGTTAAGATCTTTTGAGACTCCCTAAAATTGAAAATATCGTCGAGTGACATTTTTCCTTCACACTCGTTAAATTGGTACAGAAGAACATCTATTGGCATGAGTTTACCTCTTTTTCCTACCTATAGATTATGGAGGAAAAAGGTACACCTAGGGAGATTCGTCTCGCTGGGAGAGTTCTCCTCAGTAAATTTTATAATTTTTCTAGCTAAGGAGACTAAAATAAATAAAAAAAGGTTGTGAGTCCATAGTTAATCTCTTTTCAGACTCCTTAAAATTGAAAAGATTGTCAAGTGATCTTGTCTTTGTCACAATCGTTAAAATGGTTTTGAATAGATGTATTTTCAGTGTTCGATTACCCCTTTTTTGAACCGACTAGACTATCTCTATAAAAGGTGCCCCTTGGAGTCTTCTTTTACGTTTTTTTAGACTCTCTAAATGTGGAAAAACTACCGAGATTACCTTCTTTCGGCTCGTTAAAAACACATTGAAGTGGGTTTCATTGTTTCTTGTTAATCGCATTTGCATCTTTGTGCCTTTGGCCAAATGTCGACTCCATGTTGCTCTCAATTGAACCTTTGAAGCATGCCTTATATGCAAGCCTTGTAGCACTTTGCCTCTGTGACTTGACATCTTGACCCATGGAGGAATTTTCCCCGAGTGTCCTTTTCCTTCACATGTCTCCTTGCTCTGAGAATTAGTGTGTTCCTGGCGCTTGGAACTAGTATGCTTTCTTGTGACACTTGTTCCTCATTTGTAACGTAGCATTCTTTTATTCTTTTTCAAGCTCTTTAAAAAATTGAAAAAGACAAAAAAATAAAAAAACCCAAAAAGAGGGGATGGGAAAATATATTCTTTGTTGGTAGCACAATGAGTCACCCTTGGAAAACGCACATCCTTTCATTTGTTCGTCAAGCATTGGGATCTAGTATGACCTTAGAAATATGTTTTCTCTACATAGAGATGTGTCCTCCTCTGTTTGGTTACTCTTTCAAACACATGGAGAGTTTGTGTTGCCTTCTGCATCATGAACTTATGTCAATATCATGCCGCCTGAGTCTGATCATCTTTCATGCTTTTTTCCAAGGGAAGTTTCACCCAACCTGAGTTGGCCTTTTTGCAGTTTGTCTTTTGACCTCATGGGTCGACCATCCTAAAAGTCCAGTCAAATCTTGATTCAAAATCAACGAAGTTCTCTGCCTAATCATTGAGATCCTCTTGTCTTTTCTCGACGAGCCATTGAAGACCTCTTGGTAGTGAAGTCATACACTCACATTGTACTCCTACTCGAGTTTTGAAGATCTTGAAGTTGTTGCTCGAGCTATGAAGATCACATCTCTAGCCATCAGGTGTCATTGTCTTCTTGAAGATGAATACTCTACTTGTATATCTTTGATTTTGAGATGTAGATCCATTGTGTATTGCTCGCAGCTACAATTTATGTAGTTATATGACATGGATCTACAGTGTATTTGATTGGAAGCCATGATTTATTTAATCCCAAGCATGGGTATGCCCGCCTCAGAGAGACAATTATTATTTTGCAGATGGCACCTCCCGAACTCTGGTCTTGGGCTCACTCGTTCCATACATTGGTGAAGATTTTGTAATGTATTTCGGCCATTAGATGCTCTTCTAACCTCACACATTAGGGGGCATATGTTATAACCCTAAATTTCTCAACATATGCATACCTGGATTTTGGCCCTCTTGCATTTTTTTCCAAAGCACTGTTGAGTTGCTCTTCTAAAAAACCAATTTTTTGAAGATGTACACGCTCTGCACCACTGCTAAACATGTACATATGCTTGTTTCACCACTACAACTTTCATACATACGCATGTTGAACCAATACAACCCACGTATACTTGCAAAAGTTGCAAAAAATAAAAAGTTGCAAGGAATTCGTTGAGATTACGGGCTATTGGGTAGTTTCCCAACTAATCCACCACCTATAGCTCGTCACCCAACCGAATAACCATCCTTTTCCCATATAAAAGGAGGTTTTGGGGTCCCATTTTACATCTAGACATAATAACAGTGAAACTATTCCCGTTTCACATCCTCTCCTTTCCCAAGTCATTGCATCCCTTTTATGAGAATTGCCTCTGCATTCCCCAATTATCCCTTTTTCCTCCACCAAAACCCATTCACTTCCCAAGAAGAGATCAAAAGGTTGAGAGGAGAAGCCATACAAAGGTGCACTTGGAGCTTGGTGAAGAGGAGCCCTGACCAGGTTCGTGGAGAAGTAGCCGACTTTGATTGTAAAAGGTATAATCATTGATTTATTAATAAAATAATTGTTTTTCCTATCCCAAATAATGGTGTATTGAATTCTTTTATTGGTTTATGTTTTGACATTATAACATATAAACCTAATTTGTATATGGAATAGCATGCTTGTCGTTTTTTGTTTGTCAACATTTGGATGCAGTCCATCTCTAGGAGGAGGCGTGCAGTCATCAAATCTTACAAGCGCGAGGGGATCATCATCGGACGTGGAGTAGAGGTATAGTTACCCGATCTCCCTCATCTTTGTTTTTCTTGTATGAGTTTTGGTATGTTTGGGATAGTTAGAGAAGTAGTTGACTTTTAAATGGTTAATTGATCTTCCTACATTCTGAACCCTAGTGTAGTCATAGGGGGGGTTTTCTCGCTAGCACCTAGGCTTAGATGGAGCTAGGGGGTCTAGGTCATGGTCTAAGTCAAGCTCTAGGTCATTTTCTAGGTCAAGTTCATGGTCTAGTTAATGGTCATGTTCATGTTCATGGTATAGGTCTAGTTCATGGTATACATCTATCTCTAGGTCTATATCGTGGTCTAGGTCATGGTATAGGTCTAGATCTAGGTCTAAGTTATGGTCTACATCATGATCATCATATAGGTATAGGTCATGGTCTATGGTCTAGGTCATATTCTATGGTATAGGTCATAGTCTATGGTCTAGGTATAGGTCTAGGTCTAGGTCCACCATCCTATGTAATGCATCATTGAATTTTGTGGCGAGAAATGTATGTATATATTGGTCGCTTGTGCGATCGAAACCGGTTCACTTGTGCGAAAAAAAATACACAACATGTTTATTAAATAATTAAATAAATTGGAGTACAAGTGTAAACTTACGTGAGTTGGTTGCTCCATATTTTTAACTGGAAGGATGGAAGCACAAACCTCATCAGTCCAATCATATTAATTGTACGAACCAAATTGTGAATATGCCTCTGGAATCATATTCATGGAACTTCGCCAAAGCATTGAATTACTTTCAACAAAGAGGTTGTGGAAACCTTCTATATCATAGGATCGAGTGTGTAGGGGGTTAAGTGTCGAGTATAGGTTATGACTAGGGTTAGATGGAGTTAGGGGGGTCTAGGTCATGGTCTAGGTAAATCTCTAGGTGATGTTTATAGTATAGGTCTAGTTTCTCCAGAGAAATTTAACCCTCTGTGTCACTTACCAGATTGTAAATAACTAAGGACAATAGTTAAATCTTGAAGAACACACATGTAGATAAGTGTTCCATCGTAAATAATATAGGGCATGTCAAACATTGATTTCTAAGAATACAAAATTAAGAAAACCATAACCTTTTACACTTGTTACCAGGATATAAATGGCCAATGAAAACATTCTAATCTTGAAGAATGTACAAACAGACAAGTGTGTTGAAACACACACTGACACTGAGAAGGGGGATGAATCAGTGTATAAATCTTTTGACTACTTTTCACACTTTTATAGATTAATTAAATTAACTGAATAATATATATGCAACTCAATTAATTATTCATAAACATGTATAACAAAAATTGTATGAAGTAGATAAAATGTCATTCTTTTATTTATTTAACTTGAATGAATACAAATAAAATCAATCCTTTAATATCTTCAACTTCAACTTAATATGAGAGATCCAACTCTCTGATACAAGACCCAGCTTGTAGTTCTCAGATCCAACTGAGAAATGAGGAACCAAACCTTCATAACAAGACCCAACTTGTTGATCTCATATCCAACTGAGATGTGAGGAATCCAATCCTCATGACAAGAGTCAGCTTGTAAACATGCACCAACCTGATAGAATGAACTTTCATTCAATCCATTATATATGTGTGTGTGTGTGTGTCCACCAAGAGATTCTCTTCCCTTCATATTCATTTACTTATATATTCCTCCAAAGGGTGCCATGAAACAATGTGTCATTTTGGAATGAAACATTGCACCCCTTCATTTAATGAACACAAATGGTTACTTTCATTAATTAATTTTTGTACACCAACTTATACATCGATTTTCGTATGAATATTCTGGAGTGATGGAAACAGATTTTAAAATTCTACAACATGGGTTTTTTGCCGAACATGCCCAATTAGACGACACACCAAAACTTTCCCCAGAAAGTGTGTGAGGTGGCCGATATAGACGGTTCTTTGAAGGAAACTTTCTTGTATTTTCCTTTTGTCGTTGGATTCTAGATCAACTTCAGTACATATTACCTTTTCATGAATGCCTAAATCGACCTCCACATATATCCTTTGATGGTGATTATTTAAACTCAACTTGTAAACATTTTACTTGGTGGTTATATTAAAATCGATTCCCTCTCAGTTGCTAGTCACTAAATATTTGATTTTGTCTCACCCTTTTTCGTATTTTCTTCCTCATTCAACTGGCAAACATATTTTTGGTTGAATCAACTAGGACAAATTTCGAATTTGAGTATTTCAATTCTAGTTGACTCATCTTGCTTCAGCCTTAACCCAACTTGTATTTAATTTTTTCTTCGACTTCCACCTTTAGGTTACTTCTTTCTTGGACCGACTCGACTTGGAAGAAAACCAACTTGAGAAATTTGACTTTGGTCTTCTCGAATTGCTTTGGACGACTTGTATTTCCTGACTCAATTTTCCATTGACTTCGACCTTCAATTGGTATACTTGTCTTTGAATTGTCTTGAAATCGATTGATTTGTCTTCCCCAACTTCTGTCAATCTGTAGGCTTGCATTCAGTCAACTTGTATTCAATTCGTCTTCCATTCGATCGACTTCTCAATAGTCAACCTTATTGTTATTTTAATCGACTCGACTTGTGATTCGATGGTGTCAATGATTCCTCACCAAACATCCACCATTGATATTCTGTCTCATCTCTGAACTCTTCTTCAATTGATATTTTCTGAATCACTTTTAATGAACCATGTGTTATTAACTTATTTATTTGTGATTTGTATGGATCCATATTGGATTATCCATTTACCCTTTTTATCTGGACAGTTTCTTCTTTTGTGGATGGATGTTAATGAAACAATATCAATGTTATACAATATAGAATGACTGTATCAAGCTCATACAATATATCAGTCAATATTATCTTTCTACTGATATTCAAATCACCTTTATAACATTATGTCCAATATTAATAATGTTTCAAATTCAAGTCACCTTCATAAAATTATGTCCAATATTGACAATGCTTGATATTCAAGTCACATTCATAACAATATGTCCAATATTGACAATGCTTATCAAACCAATCAAGAAATGATAATTCACCTATTTATCAAGGTTGACATGAATGATAGCCAAATTGCCAACAAAGTGTTCTAGTAATACATAATCTATGTGAATCTCATAAGAAAATATCTCAATCATAGAATTTTGATAATAAAAAATCAAAAAATGGGAAATCCTAGAGAGACATGAGAAAAACTGACAATCAAATCAAATCATGGTCTAGGTCATGGTCTAGATCAAGATCTAGGTCATGGTCTAGGTCTAGTTCATGGTCATGGTATACATCTAGGTCTATCATTAATTCTATGTTGTGGTCTAGGTATGGCTCTAGGTCTATTTAATGGTCTACATCATGGTCATCGTATAGGTCTAGGTCATGGTATATGGTCTAAGTCTAGGTCTTTCCATGCCTTGCCATGTGTAGGTCTTGTTATAGGTCTAGGTCTTGACATGTCTAGGTCAAGCCATTTATTTCCTTCATAGATAGAGAGAGGAATACATAGAGGGGGGCGGAGAGGAATTGTTTGAGAGTGTGAGAGGGAGGGAGAGGGATACC
>SNQJ01S0043441.1:15615-38087 GCA_010110895.2 Picea sitchensis | reverse complement strand
CTATAACTTTTTGTAGTCTTAACCATTTCTCAAATGAGTTATATGTGGAACCATAGGAGACTGATACCTATGATGTAAAAAAAATAAGAAATTGTTTTGATCATGTTAAGACATTGTAATTTGGATATGTTGACTTTGATAATTTAAAAAAAATTATAAAATTAATATTATAAATTTCCAAAAAATACACAGCATAATAAAAAGAGGTTCTCTACAAGTATACAAGTTTTTGTAACAAAATTTCATTGTTAAGGTACTCAACACTTGCACGAACAAAAACATATACCTTATATTTTGTTGGAAAACTAAGATACCATTATTAGAAAAAAACAAATTTGACATAGTTATTCACAATTTCTATGAATAAAAGTTGTATATTTGAAAATCTAATTCAATTTCCTACGTTTCATGTTGTTACACCATATTCAAATTCATTGTAAAAGTACCTTGAATAATCCCTCCAACTTAACATATTGTTGTTTTTCCAGGATTGTGTTGCCACTAACGCATCATGATAGACCATCATTAGCTTGCATTCACCCTTCATAATGAAAATTCCATCACTAGCAAGGAATAAAAGGACAATACTAACACCATCCTTAATCATAAAGACCTTAGTGTGATGAATCAACACCAATACCTAAAAATCCAAGAAGGGATCCATGAATCCACCAATAGACATGCCTCATAACACTATAGAAACCAACAAAGCCCCCATGAATCCAACAACAAACATGCCTCAAAACACTATAGAAACCAACAAGGTCTCCTTGAATCCAACACCAAACATTCCTTATAACACTATAGAAACCAACAAGGGTTGTGAAATACTTCATTCACTCCCACATAAAACCTAACTTAACTATTGCATTCAATATACCATATAAAGCATGTTGCAATGGATAGGTGGAGTCCATGCATTGGGAGGATCCCAAATTACATTTTAATTATATTTTCTTCTAACCTCCCAATGTCCAACGAACAAACCTCCAATGCCACAATGATGAATACCTAAGAATGACAAATCTTTAGTCAATGAGGAATCACATGGACAAGACTAGCATCATCCACAACCTTGAAGGCCTTGGTATGATGAATCCACACCGAGACCTACACCATTGACAACAATGGGGAAACCAATAACAATGTCACAACATAAACCACGAAGAAAAGAGTTTACCACATCACATCGCCACCACCAAACATCCACATGAAAAAGAAAAAACCAGAGAATCCACAACATAACTAACACAACAAAAGTTGATAGCCTCATCACCATCCACAGGTAAGAGTTCACCGAATCCACTCCCAAATGAATGTCTACATTATAAGAACAGAATAAAAAATAAGACTCTCAATACCAAAATCAACATTTTCCCTAAAACCATCTTAACATTTGCATTCACTTTGATCCTCCAAATTAAAAAATGGTATGTTGCAAGGTACGCGTAACTCGATGGAGCGGTCGTTTCAAATTTCCAAATTGTTCTATTTTCTTCCAACCTCTCGTCCCCGACCTATTGGGAATGTTAGCCACATGAAACCTCACTCTCCACTCATTTCCAACAAAACCCCCCAATATTTTCTAATATTCCCCACAAAGGTCAATATATATAATTTCGTAAGGGCAAATATATAAAATTTCGTAAGGTCACTATGGTCTCATTTTAGAAAAGACTAAAAAATTACACCTTTCATGGAATCCTAATCCTACAAGGTGGACACTATATTCAATGCATAGCATGGATTCATAAAGTATAGGAAACATTTAATAATAAAAAGTATAAAGATTTTACTTCTTATTATAGTTAAACAATTTAATAAAAAATAAAATTATGAAAAATTTAATAGTTTATACATAATGAAAACATTTAATAATAAAAAGTATGAAGATTTTACTTCTTATTATAGTTAAAAAATTAATAAAAAATAAAATTATGAAAAATTTAATAGTTTATACATAATATTGAATTGATCTTTTACCTTTTAAATTTAGGCGAGGTAGATTTTAAATTTTAACAAAATAATAAATAAATAAATAGGTTTTAAAATGATTCAATTAGCACAATCATGTAAAAAGGATTTATGGTGTTTTTAAGAATTAGAGAATAAAAAAAAATTAATATATTATGAGGTGGTTAATCTTAATTTTTAAGATAAAAAAATATCTATATGTTTTGATTGGTGTTAAAAAAAATTAATATTGTTAAAATTAAAACTAATTATCATGAGTTATATAGTGAGATTGGGGGTTGAACAATCCCCAAAACACAATGACATGAAAGAATATGTTGTCATTATGATACAAAGAGGGTTGAAGGTTGAAGAACAAAAAAAGCTTTCTCCCAGAGGACTTTCCTAATCCTCTAAGTCATCAAAACTATAATGATCTCTAAACTCTTTTCCTAATGTTTTTTGAACACTGAAATAACAATATAAATAAATATAAGTAATCTCTTACCTTTCTTAAGTTGCAATAGATCAATTTTGATCTAAAAAGAATAATTTTATATTAAACTTTAAATTAACAAACAAATAAATTTATATTATTATTTTTATTTAATTTAAAAAAAAAATAATAATTAAATTAATATAACCTAAAAAAATAACAATCCAAATTGATTATTTAAGTTTCATAGTTTTTAATTTAAATTTAATTAATTATTAAAATAAATTAAATTAAATGAGTTTTTTTATTATTTTATTATTAAAAGGTATGTAAAGTAATTAATGAAAGGATAATACTATTTGGGAATTAATAAGGGGGATAAGGTAGTTGAGGAATTGAAGGAGAGGGGCAAATAAGGAAGAGAGGAGAGGACTTGGAAGAGGTATCATTTTGGCATTGGAAATTTGTGCAAGAGGTGAAGGAGGAGGAGGAGAAAAATTGGGAGAATAGATTATTTTGGAAACTCTCACATGGCACTGCTCTTGCTGGGAATTTTGGGCTTGGGGCAGGGAAACTCCAAGGATTCCTAGAGCTAGGGATTCAGAGAGATTGTTTCTAGGATGTTAATATTCAGTTGAGCAGTTGGGCAAGCTCAAGAATAAGAGAACCGACGACTAAATCAACTAATCTAGAGGTAGAGGTACCTATTTTGTGTATTTTATGTTGTTATTATGTTGCACTTTATAATTATGATGGTATTGATTATTATGTTGTTGTAATGAAAATCATGAAAGGAAAATCTTGAACTAAATCAAATTTATTTGGTAAGAAGATGAATAGATTTTTTATTTATTTTGAGACTTTGTTTGAAAGACCTTACACAATAATACCTTAGTTTCTATTGATATAATCCCAAAATCAACATATTCATTTACATAATTGTGTACATACAAAAAAAATTAGTTATAATTCTTTTGTTTAATTTAAAAAAAAATATTTTATTTAATAATTAAATTAATATAATATATCCCCCGGATGGGGTGTTAGCGGAGAAAACCTGGCGTACGACAGAGGGGGGCATATGCCAACGGGGCACAGAGCCATGTGATGGGTTCGTGCCGCCATCAGCCACCCCTCTGCAACATTAAAGCACCCTTATTGCGATGGGAAAGAGTGTTAATGCCGACATTCGACCTCCGCATTGTATTATGGTGCTGTTACTCAGCTCTGTTTATTGTCTCTGTTGGTGGTTCGTTGGGCCTTCCCCTTCGCAGCCATGCCCTTTCTCTGACTGTGCTCACTGGTCCTCGGCGACTCCTCTCATCGATCAGCCCGGCAACCACAGTTCTATGATACCAATGCCTAAGCATAAAAAACGTTTGAGAGGGAGGCCACGTCGGGGCTCTCCATGGAGACCGCGTCGACCCTCTCTCCCTTCACATGCTTCGCCTCCCACTGAGTCTTCCATCCACTCCCAGGCCGAGCCCCACAGCTCTACGTCTCTCAACCCGCCGACCATGAATTTCAATTGCCTGGAACTTGTTCCGCGGCTACCCATCTCTTCTCTGCGTCTCCTCCCCGCTCCTTCAGTGATTGAACCAGGCCACCCTACCAGCCCGGCCCTCCCAAGAAACTTAGGGACCGACCAACCTCTTCCTGAGCGGAACACTGGGCATTCTAGCCCCCCCACCCCCGAGTCCACTAGCAACGAGCAGATAAAAGACAATGTGGCCATTCTCTACGGCCTTGTCTTCGAACTCCGCCAGGGGGTGGATGACTTACATTACAGGCTACAGCTCACCAACGACAAGGTGGCGCTTTTTCTACAGCTCCTATCCTCCTTGCACGAGGCGGTTCTAGCACACCCGGAAGGAGCGACCTCCAGGCAGAAACCTGCAGCAGACGCCGTAGAAGGAACAGACAAGGGGAGCGCGAGGACAACTGGGGATATCACAACGCACTGGGCAGCTACTACAGGCGAGGATACCGCAAAGCAAACTGCAGCAGGGTCGGAACCAGAACAAAGTGGGAAAGCGACCAAGAACGTGGAGGATAGCGCAAGGAATGACCTTGGGGCCACGACCACGGAGCAGGATGAGATGCAGTGGGGGGACGGGACGACAGTTTTCGAGGAGGAACCATGGCCAGGGGCTCTTAGCACCACCTGGTCGGGTTACGCGTCTGGTGTCTAGACTCATGACGTGCCCGCAGCAGAGCCAGTCAGGTTTTCCTTTTATGGTTGTCCAAGTTGTCCTAGACATTGTTTTTTTTAATGTTTTATAGCTATGCATCTGTTGACTAATCTGTTGACTGGGTTGGTTTCCCCTCTGTTGGGGCAGCCCATTAATTACAGAAGGACAATATCTATATTTTGAAACTTCTTTTACCTCTAGCAGGTACTAATATATTAACATCTTACTTTAAAAAAAAAAAATTAATATAATATATAAAATATATTTTATTTTGAAAAAAAAAATATTAACTTAATTTATAATCTCAAAATCATCATATTCATTCACATCATTGGGTAGCTACAAAATTTAAATACTTAAAATAATTAGTTGGTTATTGGAAAGGATAAGTACTTTTAATAAGTACTTCTATTTTTATTAAAAGTTTTTGATATTTAGATGACATTACATGAACAAGTTTTTGATATTTAGATGAGATTACATGAATATTTACAAAATTTACAAAATTTTTATTAAAAAAATTTAATATTTAAATAAGATTATATGAAAAATTATATATTTAAATAATATTTAATTTTAATTTTATACACAACCAATTTTTCTGTAATTTAATTTTGTATTTATAGATAAGTATAGAGATAAGAGAGAAGTTTAACCAGAGTTGTATATGGGTGGCGACCCACAAATAAATCTTTTCTAAATTTAATAATGTATTCTGCAATACAAACTTACTATTATGCAATAGAATGAGTTGTCGATGTTGTGCTTATGTTAATATTAATGAGTTGTTGACATTGTGTTTAGGTTAATATTCATGTTTTGAACGCTATATTAAATTATATATTGTATTTTTTTTTATTTTCTGTAATAAATAATAATAATAATAATTATGTAAATTATGAATTGAATAAAAAAAAATTATGTTAGGGAAAACAATTTTTTATATTTGGTATTATAAACTAAATAAAGTTGATAGAAAAACATTATATTTAGAATGAACATTGAAATATTTTATTTATATTTATATGAAACATTCAAATTATTCTTTTGATATTATTACTTTTAAATGTTAGGTACCAACTCGATGTTGAGCATGAAAATAGTTACACATTCCCCTCATATTGAGTTATAGAAAATGTCTCTGGATGCAATAATTCCTCAAATAAATTTGGCAAGCTTTCACTTAATTTTCTTCCCTTGTATACAATGTAATTTGCTTTCACACTTCATAAAATTTTAAATCAAGAAAAAAATATATACACATTATATTAAAATCCCAATGCATGTAGACTATCTTTGATGTATATATTAATCTCATTGCATACAAGCTATGCTTAATTAATGGTTCTTGAAAATACTTCCCTTGTTATATAAACATAATATAACCCTAAAATTTCATTCTTTCTATGTCTATGCATATCCAATACTCACAATTTTCATGCCATAATTCCTTTACAATATCACAATTCCAAAAGTCCATAAATATGAAAATGACAACTATAAGTAAATAATATGGGCATACTTATCATGCAATGAATCAACTATAATGTTACTGAGAGAGATTCCTCCCTTTACAATATCACAATTCCAAGAATTCATGATTATGGAAATGACAATTATAAGTAAATAATATGGGCATACTTACCATGCAATGAATCAACTATAATGTTAGTGGGAGACATTCCTCCCTTGTAACTTTCATATAAAAATGGCTTCTCCACAAATTAACCTACAAACTAAAACTTTTAACATATTAATTTACCATAAAAAAAATAAAAAACTATAATTTATATTTAAAGTTGATATTTCTAAACATTGAAAATGTCCTTATATATTATAGTTGAAAAGTGAATATTCAATTGTTTTTACAATATATACTTTAATATTTCATATCACTATTAAAATCATCAATTTTCTATGTTGAAATTTTTTGAAATATGTATTTGTTCAATAGTTAATTGACATCTTATCTTTTAGTAACTTATTAATATAACAACAATAAAGTATGCATACAATAACCATTACAAGCTTAACTTGAAAAACTATATGTGTGGTTAACATAATAATAAGAAAATATGCATGTACTACTTTGCATTACACTATTAAAATCTATGTACATTATTTCATCTTTAACTTAAATAAATATAATTACATCATATTTCTAAATTCAAATTTATCTTTAATTTTTAATGTTATCATTGGATCTATAAAATACAAAAAAAAAATTACTCTTGTATAAATGTAAATAATAGTTTTATTGAGTATTAATATATTTAATTTATAATATCCATAATAATTATTCATTAAAAAAAATCATAATATTAATTTAATATAACTTTCAACACAAACATGAATATTAACCCCTCCAAAAGAAGATAACTACAATATGAACCACTTATAAAAATGAGAATTAACATAAAGAAAATATGAACAACTCATTCTATTGCTTAATAATAAGTGATATCATTTTAGATCACCTCCAAAGTCACTATCTAAATATAACCCTTGTCAAAGTTTTCTGTTATCTTATTTCCCAATATTCCTTTTCCTTCCCAAGACAATAACTAAATTTCAAATAAACAATGAAATAGTGAATAACAAATTCATAACCATTTGTATTTTTGGAATCCTAACTTAGTGGATAACAAATTCATAACCATTTGTATTTTTGGAATCCTCACTCTTCAAACATAATTTCTGGATTTATCATCTTAGAAGGTGATTGATGTGTATTTTCTAGAAGGTTTTGTTGTATTATAAAATAATTTTTTTAATAGGAATTTGTTAATATAAATTTATATGAATTATTATTTTTTGTTATTCAAAATCTATTTTGAAATACAGAAATAGATTTAGGATGCTGAAAACCCCTTAAAGCATTCTAATTATATAGAAAAAATCACTTAAATCTAACAATTTTTGATATGATTTCATACAAATGTCCTTAAAAAAAACTCAACTTCTTATCGTTGTATCATAAACTTCTTATTGTTTCTATTATAAACGTAGTGTTGTCTCGGCCGGAAGAATAAATCATAGCGGTACCCCCAGGAGGTAATAGTGATACCCAGAAGAACCTAGTTGGTACCAAGCATCTGTCAGCAAGTGGTGATTCCAGGCCTGTGAATGCTATCTGGAAGCCCGTCCATCCATCCAACAGCTTCTTGGAGGTCCCCGTCCTTCTGTAAGTTCAATGCGTACCTTTTTCCACAGGCGAAAACGGAGATCTGACATTTAAATTCTTCTCGATGGAATTCATGGCATTTAAATTCTTATCTTTTTTATCGATTGAAAACAATAAAATGCCTGAAGAGTTTGATAACAGTGGGACAGGTTTTGCGCTGCAGTTTGTATGATTCATGAGATCAGCAAGTCTCTCCATTCGTCCCAGCTAAAAGGGTTAGTGATTGAACGTACACAACTTTGGCAAGAGCAGGTTAAATAATTTGTCGGTGGTCTGTAGTGAAATACGTAGCGCAAGTTGACTGTAATCCTTCTCTCAATAATGTCTTCCGTGTTGTATTCTTAACTTTTTCTGCGGGCAGGCCGGCTTTTGCTTTGTATTTTCTGGTTAAAGTTGAATACTTGTCAGAGCAAAAAACAAAACACCAGGATTATTACATTTACATTCAGTCCCACCATTAAAAGAGTCTTAAATATTGAACGTGAAAGCCGGGTTAGGTCATGGAAAAGCTGTATGAGAGTTAGCTCTCTCAGTTGGCTGGGACAGCACCATATGTTCTCTCCTTATTCTAAGCCGGCAAATTTGAAAAGCATCCATGGACGATCGCTTTACGCACGTACATGTTGTTTCTTTCTTAGAATTGAAGGTGTAAATTTACAATATAAACGTGTCGTATGTAGCTCAACACCGCAATTCTTCCGTAAAGCAGTCGTGGCCGACGAGGTGTCCAACCATAATTTACGTCTCTTCCCTCAATGACACTTGCACTCAAAATCAGCCGGACAAGCAAAATCACTATCATAAGTTCATAGATGTAACTTCTAGATGTATGGCATACACCTTGGGAATTGGTATATTTAATTATTTTTAATTATAAATTTTAATGGTATGGTTATCAAATGAAAATACTAGCATATTCTTGGTAGTCCTTCCAAATCAATGAATGAGATCTCATGTTCATAAGAAATTATTGTGTGACCATTACCACATTTAAATGATTAACAAACTTATTACAAATTTACTTCACTATTTACTTTTTATCATTTTACAGTATTAAATTTACATTTGTGCCAAATTTACCATATCTACCATACACCTAAGATGACAACAATACTTATGGGTGCCCCATAATTAATAAATTATATCATTTGTCTTTTTACAATCTATTTATATTCAAGAAATAATGGCTAGAGTAACTATTAAGTCCATTAATCAATTATGTTTTTTTTGTTTTTTCACAATAGTAATAAAGTTCATTAATAAAATAAATTAACTTTGTAAATTAATATATTAATAAAGTCTATTAATAAAATAAGTTTAATAACTTTGAAATTTTTAGGGTAATAAAGTTCATTAATAAAATAAATTAACTTTATAAATTAATATATTAATAAAGTCTATTAATAAAATAAGTTTAATAACTTTGAAATTTTTAGGGTTAGGGTTTTTAATAATATATTACTAATAAAGTTAGGATTATTAGAGTTAGGGTTAATGTATGTATTATTAATACATTAATCATTGGTAAAATTATGATTACTATTATTAATATTAAATTATTATAGTAAAACATGATTAATATTATATTATATTATTAATATTAATATATAATTTAATATCAATTATTAACTATATAAATAGTTATTAATAATTAGTGATAATTAATATATTTATTATTATATTATTATTATTGAATAGTAATAATAGCTATTAACATTATTAATAATAGTTTATTGATTAGTTTGATCATAATTAATAATCATTAATAATAGTATTAGTGAAATTTGATTAATACATTAACAATTATTATACATAATACATTAATAATTATTAATTATTAAGTGATAATAATAATTATATTATTAGTTATTATCAATATACATAATTAATATATACAATCAATACTTTAGGTATGTAACATACATAATCTTTATACACTAATTATTAATCAATATTAATAATTAAAAATGCCACCAATAATGTATTAATAATATATTGAAGTAAATGGTTATTGGGATCACGATTAAGGTTATTAAGATTAGTGTTAGGGTCAGATTATGGTTATGACTATTCTTATTAAAATTAGAGATATGGTTATTTGTATTAAGGTTTATTTTATAATAACAATAAAATGATTTGAATTCAATTTAAATAATAATAATAATAAATGGAAACCTGAATATATAGAAAAGAGAAAAAAAAGTAGATATCTCCAAATATTGAAAAATAAATGAAAGTGATTTTGATTACAAATTGATAGTAGTCTACTTTTCATTTTTGGGAGATTATGATGATGATGATTAACGTCCACTAAGACCGAATTGGTCTATGACAATCTAAGAGAAAGTGATTTTCATCTTCAACCTTCTTAGTGTCACAAATGTGACACACTCTTTCATCCCATGGCTTTTTAGGAATTCACCAATGCCCAGTTTCACTATGGATCTCATGAGAATTTGTTATGATCTTAACAATGCTTATGATTAGGGTTGATTACATCTTTATAATATCTTAATTTTCTTTTTTCCTCTAACTCTTTATCACACCACATTTTCTCTTTAAATTTTGATTTGACTTTTTTTTTAATAGTATCTTTTTTCTGTAAAATGGTTTCTTCCATGATTCCCCAATAGTTTAGCCAAGACCGGGCATCTTTATGCCATCCTCACTTGAGTCAATGGTGGTTATGACTTGATTTTGAAGCAATTTTAGGTAGTAGTTTATCTTCCATGTTGTTTAAATTGTTCTTATACATTAGGCATCTAGTCATAGCCATGATTTCAATGGGAAGAGGCTTGTTTCTAAGAGGAGGATGAGATAGGGCATATTTCCTTTAATTTTGAGATTATAGGTTATAAAATTCTTTTATATATATGAAAAATATTGGAAAATAAATGGAATACTTTAAACATTTCATATTTTTATAAAAAAAAATCTCTTTGATAATGAGTTTTTTTTTAATTGATAATGAACGCATTTTTTTAATTGATATGAGCATAAGCTCGAGATTAATTGATATGAGCATAAGCTCGAGATAGTATAAGAAAATTAATGTTTCTTGTATTCTTGTTTAATGTATTTCTAAAAATGAAAAAAAATATTATATATTTAAATTTATTTTTTATAAAATTATTAAATATCAAATTTTATTATATTAAAAGAAAATATAATAAACTTGAAATTTTGTGCATAAAATTCATTTAGGATAAGTCAATTACTACATACATTTAATTAGATATTAAAAATGTTAGACATAATTTAAAATTAAATATATCTATAACATATATATTACTACATACATTTTTATATAATTGGATGTTGAAAATGTTATAATTTATTCAATTTTAAATTTTATTATATTAAAAGAAAATATAATTGACTTGAAATTGATTGCATAAACTTCACTTAAGATAAGTCTTGTCATCGTAAAATGATAAAAATAGCCTCATCTTCGGAATGTTATGCAAATATCTTGTCGTCATAAGGTGACAAACAATGTCTTGCCATCGTAATGTGATGAACATAGCCCCGTCGTCACAATAAATGTTTTTTTGTTGCAATATGATGACCATACATCATTCATGTTCATCACATATCCATATGACATACGATGAACATATGATATTTATGTTCATAACATAACCAATTTTTACTTAAATTTCATGACGTGGCNGGGCTATGTTCATCACATTGCCACGTCATCACACTATCCCTATCATCGTCAATATGTGACAAACATTATCCTATCATCACAATGTTATGAACATATCCCCGTCTTCATAATGTGATGCAAATATCCGGTCATCATAATGTGATGCAAATATCCTAGCCTCCCAATGTGATGAACATATGCTTGTCATTGCAATGTGACGAACATAACTATGGTTGACCTTGATTGACCATGACCATGGTTGACTATGGTTGACCATGGTTGACAATGGTTGAAAATGGTTGGCCATAACCATATTTTCACAATGTGATGAACACAACGATATTGTCACGATATGATGAGCATTAGTGGCCATAACAATATCTTCGCAATGTGATGAGCATGTCTTGTCATAACCATATTGTCGCAATTTGATGAATATAACCATATTGTCACAATGTGACGAACATGACTGGCCATAACCATATTGTTGCAATGTGACGAACATAACCTCGTCATCACAATGTGATGAACATAACCATATTGTTGCAATGTGATGAGCACAACCTTGTCTTCCTAATGTGATGAACATATCCTCATTGTGTGTGACACAAATATCCTATCGTCATAATGTGACAAACACTTCCAAATTTCACTATCTGGATGTCATCTATAGTCTTGGTCAATTATGGTCATGGCCAACCATGGTCACCTATGGATAACAACTGTCAAACATGGTTAACCATTGTAAGCCATAGTCAACCACAATCAACCATGGTCATGGTCAACCAAGGTCAACCATAGTGAAGGTCATTGATAGTGAACGTCAACCATAGCGAAGGTCTACAAAAGTTAACCACAATGAATATCTATGGAAGTTAACCATGGTCAACCATAATTAACCATGTCAACCATAGTTAACCTTTCCTTCCCAAAGTCAACAAATTTCTACCAAAGTTAGCCATGATCATGGCCAACCATAGTCAAGCATGGTCATTATAAATTAATGTATTATTTTCATCACATAGTCATTCGACATACGATGAACATATGACATTTATGTTCATCACATTGTCAATTTTTACTTAATTGACCTGTCATTGCAATGTGATGAACCTAAACCCCTCGTCCCAATATCCCCATCGTCATCAACATGTGACAAACAATATAATGTCGTCGCAATGTGATCAACATAGCCCCATCATTGCAATGTGATGCAAATATCCTGTCATCATATTGTGATGCAAATATCTTCTCGTCGCAATCTGACAAACTTAGTCCCTCCCTTGCAATGTCGTGAAAATAACCATATTGTCATGATATGAAAAACATAGCCTTGTCATCACACTGTCATCAACATAGCTTCGTTGTCACAATGTTACATGAATATCACATTGTCATAATGTGACAAACACTTCCAAATTTTACTATCTCAATGTCATCCATAATCTTGGTCTATAATATCTCCAGGTAGAACCCCAACGGAAAATGTAATAATGTACTTAAGCTGGTGAGTTGTTTTATACGTTTTGGCTTGCATTTCCATGGTGTAGTGCGCGCATGTACTGCACAATAAAAATGAGGATGTTGCACATTCCAGACACCGCGCGCAACATCTTAAGTGCGCGCAATTGTGAGTCTAGCGAGCCTTTCTGTATATGATATGTTTTATAGGCCGGTGAACCAGTTATTATAAGCTAGGATGCTTATGTTTTGATTAGGTTAGAGAGCCTAGATGTTAAAGGCCAGTGTGCCTATTTTTGTACATGTCTCATATTTAATATAAAATACATCGATGCGCGCAAACCGACCATGATAAAAGAGATGGGGGACTAAACTCCATTGGTTAGGGAAAGGGAGGGGCCTAAAAGTTAAGGAAAAGGGCTAAGCTAGGGAGCTTAAGCCAAAAAGGAATATTATATTAATATTTCTTTAAAGTATAAAGTATGGATAATTATGTTATCCTAAGTTCTAAAGCTAGAGACAAGTGGGCCAATGTAGCTTCCAACATGACAAGTGTCAAGTTGGGGGCATGCATACATATTGTTGGGACTTAGCTCATTTTCACAACTTCTCCATCATTCGAACCATCATCTTTCCCATGAATCATCCATCACTGAGATATACAGTCAATCATCCATGAATATTAGTAGCCATTTAATGATCCATTGTATATTCAAGACTTTACCTGAACCCGTATCCAGATCCTTCTGTTGGGTAACTGTTAGTTTGGGAACGAGATTGAAGAAGCGGGTTGTTAGGCCCGTGGGATATTAAAGAGGTGGATTGTCAGGCCCATGAACAATTCTCTAAGTGAGATAATTTCTAGGGATTGATTTCCTGAAGGTGTTGAACTTCAGCTGTAGGGATCTGAGACTTCCTACCCGACCTATTGCTGAAGCCCTAGAAGGGAAGTGGGGCAACCAAGGGACTGTTGAGTAGAGAAGGGGCACACTTCCTTGGGTGGGATAGGCATGTGGAAAATGAGGGACTGTAGGCTATTAGTTGAGTGAGCACTGGAGACGAAGTCTTTCCTATTGTTCATGAGCCTTTAGCCTGGTTAGGAACCCCTTTACATGGGTGGAGTTTAGTCCCAGCTCGGGGGTGACTCACTGTTGAGAGTGATGAACAATGTGGTCTAAGGCTGGGAAGTTCGTGGAAGGTCTTCACGCAGTTGGTGTTATTCTCACAAAGATAAGTGTCAATTTTATGATTAATTTACATGCTGCATTGTTATGCACGCGTTATTTTTATGGGTTTATCTTATGCATGATTATAGTTGTCTGTATGCTTATGGGTATTGCATGTATATGTTTACTGCTATTTCAGTGTGAATCCATGCATTTACATAGCGTATTTGTCTATTCATGTTTTATATATTAAGCTTCCGCAAGAGTTCTGTGTGTGCATATGTTTTAATTGCATGAAGTTGAAAATTATATGCGAAATAACTTAGTTAGGATGCTAAGTATGTTACAGTATGTTCCACACAGAGAACAGATGTGTTCTCCGGCGTAGCGTGGCCTGGCATGAATGATCGGGGATGTTTCAAATTGGTATTTGAGAATGAAAGAGTGTTCTGGAGTAGCATGGACTGGCCTGTTGAAGGCTGAGAATGTTACAAAGATGGTTTCAGAGCTAAGTAAAGCGTTTGAGGAGTGGCATGTCCCGTCCTGTGGGTGGTCGGGTGTGTTACAAATTGGTATTAGAGCTTCAGTTTTAAACACTAAGCCTGAATGGGCCGAGAAAGTCGAGTTGAAGAAAAATGTCACAGAGGATTTATTTCGAAGTGGCCAAGTTTCAGTTTGTAGAGCGTCCATGGAAAAAAGTAACAACAACTGGGCAGAAATGGGGAAAAGCCCCAATTTTTGTGAATGAATTCATGAGAAAATGGAGAAATTCAGTCAAGTGGTGAGATATTACTAATTTGATATCTATTCTAACAAATTTGGACCTGGAATTGGTCAAATTTGAAGTTACAGTGAAGCAATGACAGATGGAGTGGAATTCGTAATTAAAATTCCCAATTCGTGAAGCGATTGGGTGAATTCATTCCAAGAAATGTCGACCCACAACGATCTGTTGTTACACAGGCTAAACTGGTGTTATTGGGGAGAAATTGAACGAATTTTGTAGTTGTAGAATGTCTATGGTGAATTGGGAAAAAGCCCCAATTTCTGCAGTGGAATCCATGAGGAATCGATGCGCATAAAGGAGAATTTGTGCAGTGGGGCGCACCAAGAATATTGTGGTGTAGGGGAAAGCGTGTGATAGTTGAAATTTGGCACTGTGCAGCAAGATATTGCCATGTTGGTGTGCACTCTAAATTTCGGTACCGCACGGAAAATGTTAGCGTGTAGGTGTGCGCGGTAAATTGTGGCGTTGCATGGAAGAATATTGTGTGCGGATGCATGCGCTAAATTTAGCATTGCACGGAGTGCACATGCATAAGAAGGTGCATGCGGTGTACACACACATAGTAATGAAGCACGTGATGTGCGCAATATTGCAAAGCACAGTATGAGTATTAGTTGTCTCACGACAACACAATCAATAGTGCGCGCATATAATTGTGCGTGGTGAGGGCATATTGAACTTTGGCATGGTGCAGTGCATAGAGTGAAATGCATGTGGAATATCAGTGCGCGATACAAAAACTGTGCGCAATGGGTAATAGTGCAAGAACCAAAACTACACGTGGTAGTTATTAGCGTGACAGAGAGGAATTGCTTAATGGTTATAGCTGCACGAAAGCACGATTTACGTTGTGGTGTTGCTATGCACGATAAATATGGGTGTACAGGATAAATTTTTGTGTGCGTAAAGTCGATTGGAAGGTGAACAACAACAGAAAACCAACGAGTTATCGTGACGTTTTATATTGTTTGAACGCCATCTTTTTGCAGCGTGTTTTTGAGGACCCTCTCGTGTCACTGGGTATATCTATAGAAAACATTGGCTAGATTTGGTTTGTTTTGGGGTTTTTTGTTGAATGACTAGAGGAATGGAGATGACATTTGGGCTATGGAGTCTGGAATGAGCGATGTATTGTCGGAACATTGAACTATCAAAAGGAGAAGTCTAATTAAGGCAATGAGTCCGAATTTAATAGAAAATTTGCATGGTATTAACAGAAAAAGAAACACACAACCACATCGGAGCATTATTTAAATTGAATTCAGAGTTCGTTTGAGAAGAAATAATATAGTCTAAATTGCTAAGCCGAAAGCAATTCAGAGATGAATTCTGGGTTTTATATTCATCTGATTCAGAAAGATGAAAGCGAATTATAAGCTTACAAGGAACACATACTATAAAAGAAAACAAGATGCATATCACCACCAGTCAGAGTCTTTTCTTAAAAAGTCCAAAATCCGCTACTGCATTTATATATTCATTTTAATTCCAAAATTACAAAAAGTCTACCTGCTCAGAGGACAGGTTCCTTTTCCCCTTTTTCTTTCTCGAGATATTATATATATGTATAGAGGAATTATTTGTAGAATTCGAAATGCTCGGACCTCTGCATATTTCTAAAAGTAGAGGTAAGATACAAAAAGGGAATGATTTAAAATAACAGATACCACCTCTGGGGCCCTTTTTCTCTGCTACCAGCTGTCCAAAATTTTCTGAAATGTACTTGATTTTATTTGGAGACTCACTTCAGCTTAGCGATCTCCTCCTTTAAAGAATCTAACCAGAATGGTTGATTTTCTCCAACACTTTTGACCGTTTTAGCTGTGGTTTCCTTCTTCTGCTGCTTGCTCCTTTTCTTCTTAACAACTCCTATTGATGACTAAATCCTTCATAATGGGATTTAGCCTGACTTCCAAATGCGAGTCTGTAGCTGGCTCTGTGTGGAATTTAGTCGCTAGAATGTGTGCAAGTACCCTTTCCTCCTTACTCGTAGGAAAAGCTACCATGTTACCTGAGTAACCAGTCTCACTAGATTTAGCGTTGTCCATGTACCTCAACTTTGTGGACACCAAAATGCTTTTACAGAGATCAGAAAGTCAAGAAAATTTGGAGATTACTCTGTTTATGGATAAGTTGATGCTTCCATACTTCAGAATTGGTAGTTATAGAGCCCCAATCATGAATCACAGAAAAAATTATGTACAAGTACGTCGATTTTCCATGCTCGGCTAATCCATTTCAAATTATTAGTTTTTGAGTTCGTCACATGGAGGCATTCACAATGAGTGAAAAGGGGTGATCTGACTAGCCGTTGCCCGTCCCACGAGTGGTGGTTTTGACATATTGAATTACGTGACATCGGAACTTTAACAAAGGTGGTTTTGGCAAACCGTCTTTCACCCGATGTATCTCTGGAGGCACCACACGTCTGTTTTAAAAACCACGATAGTTTTTCCAGTTCTCCAAACTATCAAGCTTCAACAATGAGGTGAGAAGGTTGAAGTTTAGTTTAAAAACCAATATATATATATATATATAATAATAATAATAANTGTTATGACAAAATATTTCAGAAGATGATCAAAGGCCAAGACTACAAAAGGTTAAGGTATGAATCTTTGCGCAGCCATAAAGTCTTTAAAAGCCACTATAAGAAGTCTCATATTAGTCAAGTATTCAATGGAATCCAGATAGAGGAATGGATCATGTAGTGAAGGAATTAGTGAAAGTGCATTCACTCCCAAAGAAACCAGTTACAAATTAAGCAATACATGGGAGTCAAATCTATTATAAAAGAAATTGACTACCTGAACGACAATAATCAGATAAAGAAAGAGGATTATTGCATATTGTATGAGGAGTGCATCATATCCATGGATTAGCTATGAAATTAGAGTAATGCTTCCCTTATGATCATCAGAGTGCGCAGTGGAAGCATGGTATGAAGGGCATTATTTATGGCATAATAGAATTGAATTGTGCAAGGCAGGTTGAAATCAGATTGGTCAAGCAAGGGAAATTAATAGGCAGCAAGCAAATCCAGGTACTGATATGATCAGTTAAGGAAAGGATAAATCAAATACCTCAAGAAGGAAGTTGGTGTTAACTGTCCAAGGTTACTCATAAAACATGACTAGAAATAGAATTGGGTCTTGTAGGAGTTGCATCAGAGGGATCCGAAAAATAAATGGATGTTGGAGATCCAAAGTCTATAAGACAACAAGATTGGAATCGTAATTCATCCAAGTATGGGTTAGGATAGATGGACCCAAAAAATAAATAAAATTTGAAGGTTAATATCATTTTAGTATTCAGATGGAGAAAACAAAGGTAGACAAGAGTGTATTGGATAGAAAGTGCTCAATATAGAAATATTCATGCACAATAATTAAAGTGAAGAGAACTTGAAGGTTCAGGAATCCAAGAGAATGGAAGACTTCTGGAATAAACAAGGAACCATGATACAGGAAGAAAGAAGTTGCTGCAATTACTGTAGCAGCAAGTATTTTATGGCTTGTTGGGACAACCATAAGGTGATAATGCTTGCATGTTTGCAAGTGTTGTTGATAATAGATGGAAGAAACATAAGGATGGAATATTGAATTATAAGGCTGATAAGGAAGCATGAGAAACTCTATAGTCATCATCTAATCAGGTAACATTAAACTCGTTTAATGGCAACCTTGCAGGTAAGTATCCCTCTTTTGGAAAGTATGTGTGTAATTGCCAAAGGGAAATCTAGGTGAGAATTTCCCAAAATTGGGATGTTACCACGTTGTATGGTATTGTTTAAGTGCATTGACATAATTGAGTTACCACTAAGTGTGGTAAGGGCTAGAGACCTTATATAGTTATCAAATCTTTTTAGCTTTTGAATTCACACACTGACATAGTAGCATGTCATGTTAATTTGGTTATGAGACAATAACCATAGAAAATAAAAGACAAGAACTTGTTTTAGGAATGATGCTAAGAAATATAGTCATATATGAGACCGGGACAGGGTTGGATATGGCAAGGTATGGTTATAGAAAGGTTATGTGACACACAAATACCCAATAATCTTCCTACTTTAAATAAAACTTGGACTGCAACATTTTTGTTAACACAAATAAACACTACATAATTGTATTCTTGGTGTAGTGTTCAGGTCAAAAAAGAAGGCATCCAAGTAATTGTGAAGACAATGGGAAGTGTGTGGAGATGTGTCAAGACATTGGCCAGATTTCTAATTTATGGATGGTGAGATGCATGACTTAGATAAAGCTCATTCTAAAAATGAATGCAAGGGTGCATTGAATAAATAGGCATTGAGAGTTGCACTCATGCCTGGTAAGTGACAGAGTTACGCTCATACATGATGGAATTGTATACTTGAATGCATTTTGTGAGTGCATGTATATATGTTTTTACATGGAAATAATTATACTAATGATTGAAATGTTGCTAACTCATGAAGTTGAGAACATTTCAGGAACTGAAAAACATTGCAACAAGAAAGTTGCAAGTGAGGTGGTCACAAGAATAGTGACTGCAGAAAATTTATGTTCAGAAAATTGAAGAAGTAAACTTACTGTTATTAATTATGAATATACATATGAATATAATGATGAGTCATTCTATTTGGTTGAATTGTTTGGTAATTGTGATTGAATTGCTAGGTGCAATCAATTCTAAGAATCATTGCATAAGGTGACGTCCATGATGAATTATGATATATAAAAAATATTGACAATTTGTTCGTTGTATGCAATATAAATAGAATTTCATATTTGGGAAAAGTCGAATTTCTTATGAAATTAACTTGATTTATAAAATGGAATTTTTACAATGCTCTCTCATGATAATTGCATGTGTATGATGCAGATGAGATGATAATGATTAAAGTGGAAACTCCTAGAGCCATGGTGCTCTGAGACTTCCTATCCGGCCTGTACTGGAGCCTGGAAAGGAAGTTGAGCAGTCGATGAACTGTTGGATAGTGAAGGTGCATACTACCTTGGGTTGTACAGGTATGTGGGAAAGAGAGACCGTTGGTTGGAGTGTTTTTGAGGTTTGTTACCTTGGCCTAGACTACATGGATATTGATTATGGGTTGTGGTTATCTTGGGAAGCCATTGTCCCGATCGAATTATATCCCATGCTTGGGAATGGTATGCCACAGAGAGTTTATCAACAGTGAGATATAAGGCTGGGTGGAACGTCATGGATCTACAACGAATTGCTTCTTCAATGAAGTTTAATTGAAGCATGTAAAAAGGAACAATGAACTGAATTATATCCTGAAGTAGCTCTATGGAATAGAGCAATTGACTTCAAGTTGCAGTGCGAATGCCAGAATTGGTACTGGAAAGTAGAGCACCAGATGGATAACAAGCTTTCAATATCTAAAGCTTGAAGATTTTAAAGAATCTAAATGGTACATGGTATATAATGCACTGAAGATTTTTAAAAAATTTGTTATATATGTGTGCATGATGCACTGAGGACAATGCATAAATAAGGAGAGGGGATTGTAATATCCCCAAGTAGAACCCCAACGACAAATGTAATAATGTACTTAAGATGGTGGGTTGTTTTATACCTTTTGGCTTGCATTTCCATGGTGTAGTGCGCACATGTACTGCACATTAAAAATGAGGATGTTGCACATTCCAGACACCACTTGCAGCATCTTAAGTGGTGCAATTGTGAGGCCAACGAGCCTTTGTGTATATCATATGTTTTATAGGCTGGTGAGCCAGTTATTATAAGCTAGGATGTTTATGTTTTGATTAGGCCAAAGAGCCTAGATTTTAAAGGCCAATGCGTCTGTTTTTGTACATGTCTTGTATTTAATATAAAATACATCATTGTGCCCAGACCGACCATAATAAAAGAGATGGGGGACTAAACTCCACTAGTTAGGGAAAGGGAGGGGCCTAAAAGTTAAGGAAAAGGGCTAAGCTAGGGAGCTTAAGCCAAAAATGAATATTATATTAATATTTCTTTAAAGTATAAAGTATGGATAATTATGTTATCCTAAGTTATAAAGCTAGAGACAAGTGGGCCAAAGTAGCTTCCAACATGACAAGTGTCAAGTTGGGGGCATGCATACATATTGTTGGGACTTAGATTATTTTCGCAACTTCTCCATCATTCGAACCATCATCTTTCCCATGAATAATCCATCACTGAGATATACAATTAATCATCCATGAATATTGGCAGCCATTAAATGATCCATTGTATCTTCATGACTTTACCTGAACCCGTATCCAGAGCCTTCTGTTGGACAACTGTTAGTTTGGGAGCGAGATTGAAGAAGCGGGTTGTCAGGCCCATGGGATATTGAAGAGGTGGGTTTTCAAGCCCATGATAAATTCTTTGGGTGAGAGAATTGCTAGGGATTGATTTCCTGAAGGTGTTGAACTTCAACTATAGGGCTCTGAGATTTCCTACCCTGCTTGTTGTTGAATCCCTGGAAGGGAAGTGGGGCAGTCAAGGGATTGTTGAGCAGAGAAGGGGCACACTTCGTTGGGTGGGACAGTCAAGGGATTGTTGAGCAGAGAAGGGGCACACTTCGTTGGGTGGGACAGGTATGTGGGGAATGAGGGACTGTAGTCTGTTAGTTGAGTGAGCACCTGAGACAGAGTCTTTCTTGTTGTTCATGAGCTTTTAGCCTGGTTAGGAACCCCTTTACTCATGTGGAGTTTAGTCCCAGCTCGGGGGTGACTCACTGTTGAGAGTGATGAATAGTGTGGTCTAAGGCTGAGAGATTCATGGAAGGTTTGCACGCAGTTGGTGTTATTCTCACAAAGATAAGTGTCAATTGTGTAATTAATTTACATGCTACATTGTTATTCACATGTTATTTTTATGGGTTTATCCTATGTGTGATTATAGTTGTCTGTATGCTTATGGGTATTGCATGTATATGTTTACTGCTATTTCAATGTGAATCCATGCATTTACATAGCGTATTTGTCTGTTCATGTTTTGTATATTAAGCTTCCGCAATAGTTCTGTGTGTGCATATGTTTTAATTGCATGCAGTTAGAAAATTATATGTGACATAACTTAGTTAGGATGCTAAGTATGTTACAGTATGTTCCGCACAGAGAACAGATGTGTTCTCCGACATAGTGTGGCCCGACATGAATGGTTGAGGACGTTACAAATTGGTATTTGAGCATGAAAGAGTATTCTGGAGTAGCATGGTCTGGCCTGTTGAAGGCTGAGAATGTTACAAAGACGGTTTCAGAGCTAAGTAAAGCATCTGAGGAGTGGCATGCCCCGGCTTGTGGGTGGCCGGGTGTTTTACATGGTCAACGATGGTCATGACCAACCATGATTGTTTATGGACAACAACTATCAAACATGGTTAACCATTGTCAACCATGGTCAACCAGAGTCAACCATGGTCATGGCCAACCAAGTTCAACCATAATGAAGGTCATCCATAGTAAACGTCAACCATAGTGAAGGCCTACAAAAGTTAACCACGGTGAAGGTCTATGGAAGTTAATCACGATCATGGTCAACCATAATTAACCATGTCAACCATAGTGAACCTTTCCTTCCCAAAGTCAAAAAAGTTCTACCAAATTTAACCATGATCATGGCCAACCATAATCAAACATGCTCATTGTAAATTAATGT